>APFE030905451.1:61226-81452 GCA_000404065.3 Pinus taeda | reverse complement strand
GGGGCGTTGCCCCCGAACCCCCCGCCAAGGGACTGCTAGCCCCTAGACCCCCCAGCCGAGGGGGATCAGCCCCCCCAACCCCCACGTGGGGGACAAGTCCCCCCCGCATGGAGGGGTGTACAAACTTCATGGGGTATACATCTGGCTAAAACAAAGACCTCTAAATAATCATGCTCCACACCCAACATTATGTTGGAAGTAGTCATACTTCCCTTACATCAGCTACATATTCTTCCGTGGAGATCTGTTGTAGCTTCTCGACTCCTGTCTGCATCATACTCTTGTATCATAAAGCACTTCGACCTTCCTGGTTCTCGAACAATCTTCATGCAACTTTGATCAATATGTCATAAAGTACTTCATCAAACACCTTACGAAGCCAAACTTCTTTACAACTGATTGTACATGCCTTCGCATTGCAACAGAATTCTTCCTCACGCTCTTCCAAGAAATCATATCAGCTCCCAACCATCAGTAGTATCTCTATCAGCATCAACCCAATCGATGTGTTCCTAAATCGAATATATCAAAGGACCAATCAATTGTCGGTACAATGATGTATCAACAATATCAGAATTCTTCAACATCTTGCTAAAGGGTATTGTTATAAATATGCCCTCTATCCTTTTGATCACAAGCTTCTTTGCCAATCTTAAAATACTATTGTACCCATCCAAGATCTTACATCTCCCTCTTTGCAGCTGAGGTAAGTGAACTTCTTCCCTTTTAATAAATCTTGCTTTCATGCTACCATCGAATTGACTTCTTTGATACATACTTCAAACTACTTTCTCCTTTTTCATTTACATCTATTAAGATTCAGAAAAATCTTCGTGCTTTGCTACATTCTTTCAATTCTTCCATCTGCTAATAAAGCTTAGATAGTTCTTGCTTTGACCTGCAAACTTTATTAGGAGACTATAAAGAACAAAAAGCAAAGTGCATAGAGAAAATAGCAATAGTAGTAGTCAAAGAAAGGAGATGTAGAGTACTTATCTTTTTGAGGAAGGTTAGCTCCCTCTTAATCTTGGACGTTATCCATCCTTGCAGAGATCTAATCCCTTGACTTTTCCTTCAGATGACAAGTATCATTTTCCTTCAGATCTTGCAAACTGCAATGAATCAGATAGATCGACTTTGTCGATGTAATTCATCCTTCTTTTATGTATAAGAAGGAAATCTTGGTGGCATAGCTACTTCATATACTAGTGTCACGGAGATAAGCTTCATAAACCTTTAGTGATAGTTCTTCCACAGAGCTCCCAAGGTCTCAGCCTTTAACTACAAAGATGATTTACATAGTTTCAGTCTCTTCCATAGATTGTATAACACAGCAAGGTGACCTTGGTGCGTGTTACAAACTTCTGTCCGTTATATAAACTGTCCAAACTCTGTTTTTCTCATAAATTACAGAGTAATATCATTCAAATCCTTACATAACCGCAGAATAATGTACCTCAGGACCTACGATATTATCGCAGTGCCTTATAAACACATATAGTGCCACAGAATTCGCATTCCTCCACAGAGAAATTCATTATTTGAATTTCTGGATTTGACTAAAAATAATTTTGTATGTCTTTCTTGATGTTTATCATAAGATGCTTTGATTCTTAGAAATATGTTGCCACATTGAGTTCGGATGTCATAGGAAGGTGTAACCTTAGTAAGCTTCGGATGCCTCAGAGAAATGTTGTTGAAATTTGATGTTTTATACTGTAACAATTACTTATTACAAAACTTCTTTTTGTTGCAATATTAGTTAAGAAATTGTATATTGAACATAAACCATATGCACAATGGAAGAAAGCCAAGAACAAAATGAAACACAAAGGGTTTAGGTCCATTGACCAGGGAAAACCCCCACAAAGGGGAAAACCCAAGCAGATTCTTCTATTAGATATCAATTGTTCAGCAGAGATACATAGTACAATGAGAGATCAAGAGAATGAATAAGTTCACCCAAAATTTGAACAAGCTGCAGCATAAAGATCATTGGTAGCAACAGCAGATGTAAACATTGAATCAACCTTGACTCCTCCCTTCAACTGAATCAACACTAAAACACTGAAACATTGAATCAACCTTGGCTCACCAAGTCTTGCTCTTATTCTCCAAGTCTCTCCCTCAAAATCTTCTTCAAGTCTCTCCAACTCTCTCTCTTTCAAATTCGAATTCTTCTTTCACAATGCATGTGTAATAAGATGAGATGATATGAGATACATAAATAGGAGGTTGTGATATTCCCACTTAGCAATTATTGCTAAGTGAGAATATAATTTTTGTACCATTTTGACAATTTTGGGCTCTAACTTAGGAGAAGTGGGTTGGAGGACCCCACTTCCAAATTTTTATTGATGGAGGCACTCACACTATGGAAAAGGCAAAATTGAACTCTTAGTGGAATGTGGGGGCCACCAAGAAGGAAATACGCACCACCTAGGCAATTCGAGCTACTTGGGAAGGAAGGGAGTTCGATGATGGGACCCACATGAGGAGGAGGTAGCCAAGGTTAAATAGAAGGGGCTCACTTCAGTCTGGGGCTTTTGACAAATTGATAATTTCCTGCACTTAGCACACTTGAGCTGCTTAGCCAAGTCTACATCTGAGATTCTCAAGCAGGATTCTCACCCCTTGCTTCGGTGGACTATGAGTGCAAGCCCACGGAGGGTAATTGATTATCCCTTGTGAACATTTTCAACATCCGTTCGGGGATTTCGTGGGAATTTTGTGGCAACTTCCAGGATGCAGTGGGGAGGCATTGTTGTAGCATTGTGTCATTCTAGTAATTGTGTGGGCCTGCGCAGAGGGCAAATTCTGGGCTCATGTGGGAGTTGGAGAGTGAGCTTGCGGAGCTGGCTTGAGCAAAGGATTTGAGGAGGCCATTTGGAGAGAAGGAGACCAACATTTTGGGATTGATTGGTGGGTTGTTACAATGAATTTCTAGGCGGGCCATATTTTCCAATCAGTGAGGAAGGCGTGGTGTTTGGGGCTCATTTTCGAAGGTCAGAACTAGACCAAACCCTTTCTAGGTTTTGGTGGGTTTGTTGAGAGGAGCCCAGGGCTAATTTTGCAGAATTTTCTGAGCACCGGAGGAGGGTCTTTCAGCAGTTTCTTTCCAGCAAACAGAGAAGTTCTCCACAGGCAGCACAGGGCATATTTGGAGCATCACATTCCCTCATCTAGGCATTACATTTTCTGACCTAGGACTTGTCTTGCTTGCCATTGTGGCGAGCCCGAGTGCACTCTTTCCATACCCATTGTACCATTGCTCCATATATTAAATAAAATGGCTCAAATGGATGGTGTTTTTGGAGAATTTCCGAGTGTCCACTTATATTTCTCGATTTTGTGTGTTTATATCAGTTTTCGGCTTTGTTTATGATTGTATTTCCTAAGTAGATATATTACAGTGGTAGCAGAGCTCAGATCTTGGCTCAACTGTGGGAGTTCTTTTCCATGACCTTGGAAGGCAAGCAGAACGTGACTTACCGAAGGTAGAGATATCGGAGTACGGAAAGAGAGTTAGAGATCACCCTTGACACAGAGCAACAGAGCAGGAAGTGGAGGAGACAAATATGGGGGAGCCCGGGATTAAAGAGGACGCAGCATTTGACAGCCTCTTAAAGGCCCTAAACGATTTGGCTAAAGGGAAGAAGGAGATGCTAGAAGAAATCAAGCAGTAGAATCAGGACAAGGGCTTCCATAAGGAGTTTCTATTTGGTGAAACTTCAAGGGCTTCCCACCAGTACGACCACCATTCTCTAGTTACTCACCCACAAGCTTTCAGTGGGCCAACCAGGACTACTTTGCCCACGTTTTTACCCACAACACCTAGTGAGCAGGGTGTGCAGGATGAGATGCCCATGGGAGATTACTTGGAATGGCAGCCTATGGGTGACGAATTTCGAGCTTCTCTCTTTCAGGGATTATTGCCAACTCAAGAAAAACGAAAAGGGCAGAGGAACAGGGGTTTCTAGCACGCAGAGCACAGAGTTACAGCATACAATCGAAAGGATGTACCGTCCCACATTCGATGGGTCTTTTAAGTGTACGGCTAGGGCTTGGGTGGAGAAACTAGACAGATATTTCCGGCTCAGCGAGATGACAGAGGTAGAGGCCATCAAGATGGCTACTTTACACTTAGAGGGTGCAGCCCATGATTGGTGGTTCCACGGCTAACTACACTTGGGCATGCAAGTGTAACTTCTTATGAGGAAGATAGAGTGCTTTGATCGGAAGGACCCAGAGGCCCACATTAGAGAGCTCGCACAGCTCAAACAGTCTGGCAGCCCTGAGCAGTACATTTCGGAGTTTTTGAGGGTGTCCGTGATGGTGCCGGATTTGTCAGAAGCCAAGAGGGTTTACACTTTCGTTAAGGGGTTCCCTGAACCTTTGCACGGGTTAGTGAGATCTCGAAGACCAATCACATTGCTGGAGGTCGTGACTTGCACACATGATTTGCAGGACACAATCCCGAACACCAGATCACTGATCCCACAAGAGCTCCTTTCCCTTCTAGGGGCCGTGACACCAGGGTTCCACCACAGAGAGCTAACCAGAGGCATGGGCAATTGGATGAGGATGTTGAGAAATCAATGCTAGTAGAATTAGGGTAGATTTCTCTTTCTTGATAATTACTTGTGAATTATGTTGGCTTCCTTTTACTTCTTTGTTATATTATATTTCATCAAGCAAATACCAAATTATATGAGTATGAAGGTCACTAAAACACAAGACACAAGAAGTAGGCACTCTGTCAGGACAAAAACCCTATCTAGGGGAAAATCTACTCAACAATTCTTCCTTCAATAGTTTCATGAGATAATCCAAGACACTTGACCTAGACAAAGACTTCCTCCACACTAAGTCAGCCCTCTCTTCCTTCTTGCAGATGATAACCCTTCAATAGCAACTTCAATGTAGCAGCATCAACTTGCAATAGCAGCTTCGACCCAACAACTGGCAGCAGAAACTTCGACCTGACAAGAGAGACTTCGATCTCCTAGAGGAATCCACCTAAGAGAGAGAGATAGCCCAAATTTTAGATTTTCCCTTTTTCTTCTTTCTCCAATTTCACACTTCTTTTGTCTTCCTTTTCTTACTTTGCACTTCCCAACACTTTCTTCTTAATATCGAACTATGAGAGAAGGAGTGAAATGTTCCAAATGAATTCGAACTGCCTTGTATATATAGCCTTCTAGTGAGGTCGAATTGTCCTTGAAGCCGACTTGATCTCCTTGAGGCTGACTTGGTGTGGAGGGGACAAATAGCATATTTGACTCAATATTAATTCTTTTTACATGATTCAAAAGCCCAAGAAGGGTCTCTTTTAAAAGACAATGACTCTAATGACTTAGAATAAATCCTAGAAGTCCTCAATGGGGACTTTGACCTAAAACATGATGACCCAAGCATGAAACCCATGCTTTAATAAGTCATAATAATAATAATAAAGATATTTTCTTCATTCTTTTGATAAATACATTTCATTGTGTTACATATTTCAACACTCCCTCTTAACTAGGGAGGTATTCATAATAACAAGTACAAGGAAGATCTCAAAACATATGAACCATGAAGAATTTAGGCACCGCAATGCCATGGACTAGATTCCTAACCAAGGCAATCTATCCAAGTTCCTCCAACAGTTTAGGCACTCACGATGCCATGGACTAGATTCCTGACCAGGGCAGTCTATCCATGTGGGACTAAGATGGACTAAAGTTTTCAGCCAGTCTAGGTCCCATCAGGTTTACTTGCTAACCATCAACCCAAGGATCCAAGTGCGTATCCGAGGTTAGAGCTCTAAGACCAATGCCACCCTCCCTACTTCAGGATCTAGACATCAACACAAAGTGTCAACCAAATGTCCTCCCAGGCAATGTGTCTTACATACAAAGCCTCAACACTCCTAATTATTCGAATCAGTAGCAAAACCTCCCCAATCAAACAAATCGGTAACAAATCTCTCTCGTGTAACCAGCATGCTATCAAAACTCAGAGAGATTTGCCTGTACAAACACAACCCCAATCAGTAACAAACTTTCAAATGTACATAAGTAAACACAAGCCTCTGGGATCTTCCAGATAACTAAATTTTGCTTCTCAATCTATCAGAGTAGGACTTTCACACGAATCTTGACAGAAGATTCCTTAATCATACATCTTCCTTTCCTACTTCACATGCAGTAGCATGTTCTACAAACAGATCGTACTTTTCTTATATCAGCAGCTCCTCAAAATGCATTCTCCAATTTTCTTCTTTCAAGGTGTCCATCATGATTATAACACGCCCTCCCTCCTAACTAGGGACTTGTTTCCATGAAAACAAGAGTGAAGTGCCCTTCTCTCACTCATGGCCTTCACTAATACTTACAGTTGTTTAGTCCTGGTCTAGTGCATGACATGAAGTAGAGAACCATATCCATCACTTCCTCTTAACCAGGGAGGATCTAATCATTCCTATACAAGGAATATACCCAAGTTCCCTCTTAACCTTGGGAGATCAATTCCTTTTCTACGACATCAAAGAATCTTTCATGGCTTCCATCCTTCTCATCAGAGTTATCATGACCAACATCATTAATATAATTTTCTTTATCATGCTTATCAAATAAACATCTTCACCATTTTGAAGATTATGTACCAGCACAACTTAGATAGCAAGTACAACCAAATCTATAAAAGCATGACGTTACCCATATCAGAATCATATAATAATGGAAGCATTTGACATTAGACATCAAACACCTAAACTTAGTTAGGTTCACCAACAACAAGAAACACATACTTTTATACTTTAAATATATGCTAGGGTTTTTGTCATAAACCCTAGATTTCATCATCAAGACTTTGAGCACCTCAGTCAAGAGAACAACCTTCATTAAGGCTTCAATATTTCTTCCAGAGATATGACATACAAAATATTAAAAACCCTAGAAGCAATTCAAACAAATATAGTTCAGCAATGCATCTAACAACTTTATAACTCATATGTTAGACTTCCACTAGGATTTAGTGCAAGATCCTAAATTTTATACATGAGCCATTAAGCTTCAACAAAAAACAATCACAGCTCAATTTCAGATTTCAACAATCTTACATAAATCTCAGACTATCACACTAATCATCACATATTAGAGAATTGAGCTTCTACTAAGGTTTAGTTACAAAACCCTAGAATTCACAATTACTATCATCCTAGAGAATCAATCTTTGACTAGGGTTTAGTTCCAAACCCTAGGACTTATGACCATCAATAATTAGGTCAACTCATATATCTAGGATTCCATCATCATGCACAAGCATATCATAACATGTGGTAGTCAAACCCAATGACACAAATATAAATATATTAAAGTAAGACATATAACAAACTTGATCAGACTAGGGTTTGATCGGACAAACACACATGTACCTAGGATTTCATTTCTAGGAAATTAAGAAGGGTCTTGCTTATACACCCTACCAAACCCTAATGATCTAGGGTTTCAATACAAAATATAGCGAACCCTAATTTATCAAACTTCAAAGGTTTGGGATTTCAGACATCAACATTTAACAAGTTAGGGTTTTCATAACCATACTAAAACCCAAACATGACATCAAACATCAAGAATAGCATTTTCTTATACTTCATCAATAACCCTACATAGGTTAGGGTTCCACGCATTATCATCAACATACCCTTAAGTTAGGGTTTTTACAAAGAACCTTTCTAGGGTTCCACAAGAGTAATCAAAGATATGAGGAGGGTAGATTTATCCAATGATGAATCACCCAATCAAGAATCTTTATGATTCAAGAGAGCTATGTTGAAATATGTAACTAGGTTCAGTCTTCATAAATGTATTTGATTCACAATGAAATGTATTTATTAAAAGAATGAAAAAATATTTATTATTATTATTATTATGACTTATTAAAGCATGGTTTCATGCTTGGGTCATCATGTTTTAGGTCAAAGTCTCCATTGAGGAATTCTAGGATTTATTCCGAGTCATTAGAGTCATTGTCCATTAAAATGAGACCCTTCTTGGGCTTTTGAATCATGTAAAAATAATTAATATTGAGTCAAATATGCTATTTGTCCCCTCCACACCAAGTCGGCCTCAAAGAGATCAAGTCAGCCTCAAGAAGGACAATTTGACCTCACTGGAAGGCTATATAAACAAGGCAGTTCGAATTTATTTGGAGTAATTCACTCTCTCTCTCATAGTTCGATATCCAAAAGCTGGAAGTTGGGAAATGCGAAGTTGAAGAAGAGTTGGAAAGGGGCTGAAAAAGGGTGAAATTCGGGAGGAAGAAAGAAGACATCAAGATCAAAATTTTGAGCCATCTATCTCTCACATCAAAGGAGTATCCAAGGAGATCGAAGTTTTTCTTTGTCTAATCGAAGTTGTTGTTGTTGCTAGTTGTTGGGTCAAAGTTGCTACTGCAAGTTGATGTTGCTAGGTCGAAGTTGCTTTTGAAGGGTTATCATCTGCAATAAGAATTGAGAGCTGATCTGGTGTGGAGGAAGTCTTTGTCTAGGTCAAGAGTCTTGGATTATCTCGAGAAACTACTGAAGGAAGAATTGTTGACTAGGTTTTCCCCTAGATAGGGGTTTTTCCCTGCTTGTCCACCGACATCTGTTGTCCTTGTGTTATTTGTTTTGGTAATTGCTTGATGAACAAAAGATAAAAGAAGAACATAAAGATAAAAGAATTATAAGTAATTATCTGTATAAGAAAATCATTTTGCCTTTCTGATTTTCTAACATGGAGTCAGAGCAAAGGTGAAGAAGGAAAAAGGCAGTTTTGAGAATCTATTGGAAGGATTCTAAAAGATTGATCAAGGGATCATATAAGAAGCTCTTATAAGGAAAGAAGCTCACTATCTTCAATGGCAATGTCTAACAATAAAGAGTGAGAACAAATTGGAAGGAGCATCAAATTACAGGGCATGGAAGAAGAGAATTGACCTCATTCTTGAAAAGAACAAGGTCATGGATTGGTCAAAGGAAAAGTGAAGAAACCTACCAAAGAATCCAGTGATGCAAAGAAAGTGAAGTTTAGAGAGTTAGAAATATTGGCTATGACATTGATGGTAGAAAGCATAAAGGATAATCTTGTCCCATACATTTCCAATGTAGACCATGCTCAAGAAATGTATGAAGCCTTATCAAAATTGTTCACTATCAAGAACCTCAGTCAAGTAGCAAGTCTGAAGAATGAATTAAGAACTACAAAAATGACGAAGGATGACACTGTAGCTTCCTTCTTTATAAGGATATCTAGAATTAGAAATGAACTTCAAGCCATAGATGAAATTGTACCGGAAAAGGATCTAGTAATTACTGCGTTGTTGGGATTGCCACCTACTTGGAGTTCTTTTGCTTCAGGTCTCAACAGCTGGAAAGAAGCTCCTACCTTAGAGCAATCACTGAATGCTTGCACCCAAGAAGAAATGAGAATCCCATTCGTAACCAACAATGAAGAAGAAAAGGTTTCAAATGCATACTTCGCTTCTCACAAGAAAGGAAACTCCAAGAAGTCAAGAGGCCTAAAAAGGAAGGTCGATATGTCCAACATAGAATGCTACCAATGTCACAAAATGGGTCACTATAGAAGTGACTGTACTGACAATCTGAAGAACAAGAAAAGAAACAAAGACCAAGCCAATGTTGTTGAAGAAGGATCTCCAAAGAAGAATAAGCCCGAAGAAATGGATATAAGGGACTTACACTACTAAGTCCTTTGATCTAAGCCTTAGTTATTTCATTGTTTGATTTCTAGTATTTGTAGGTTTAACATATTTT
This sequence comes from Pinus taeda, assembly GCA_000404065.3. Lineage (NCBI taxonomy): Eukaryota > Viridiplantae > Streptophyta > Pinopsida > Pinales > Pinaceae > Pinus > Pinus taeda. The sequence goes on along the minus strand of APFE030905451.1, from coordinate 71,650 downwards.
TGGAAAAACATTTTTGATTTGTTTTTTATAAGGTTATAGGTATCCCTCAAGCTTGGAGGGAGCCCTCACCAACCTCCAAAAGATAAGTATCTTATTACCTTTTCATTTTTAGTTTTCCTTACTTATCCAGTTTTGCTTGCATTAAATATGAATCACATTTCTATTCATATTTTTCCTTGTTTAGGAAAAGATTGTTGAATACTCAAGGAACGTGAAAGAAGGCTTCACAAGACAAAGTATTGGAGTTACAACGTTTGTTAAGAAACAACAAGTATGCCTTAAGCTATAAGTTTTGCTCTCTTCATAAAGGTATATTCATTCTTCATAAACTATTATTAACATCATTGTGTCTAGCTCTCCTAAATCATAGAGATTCTTGATTGAGTGATTCATCATTAGATAAATCTACCCTCCTCATATCTTTGATTGTTCTTGTGGACCAGTCACATTAAAAAAAAAAAAAATCACCTCCTTAGAAGCAGAATCTCACCATGAGACCTTCACCATCTTAAAAAGCATAATTTTTCCTTTCCGAACTATTACTCAGCCCGAAACTCCAAGCGGTTTGGAAGAAATGACTTTTTGAAGTTAAGTTATTAATTTTGGACATGGAGCCGACCTGTGCTAGAGTCCTCATGTTGGCCTGCCTATAGAGACATGCCTATTCATTTAGCATGACAGAAACCCTATATATTAGGCCTTTGATTTCATTCTTTCACCATGAATTTTGGTCATCTGTTACAGAGAAGGGCAAAGGAGTTCACATCTCGTGAACCTAAAGGGTTGCAAGACAGGAAGCATAAATATTAAAGGAGAAGAGGTTACATTTTTGTTTTTGGGATATAAAATACATCGTATCTTTGACTGGCTCCAATATTGCTCAGATTGTCCCTCATTCAGACCATATATCCTGTACGTTGTCTTCAACACGGAATGAAGCATTGTGGCTCAGATATAGACAGTGGAATGTAGTATTAATAGTAACTCAGAAGGTGTAAACAAGATTGTGATACGTATCTCTTGCTCGGACAGTCCTCAGATTCAGGTAAAAGACTTGACTGTTGTGTTCTCTCTAGGTCTCGGACTGTGGCAACATTTATTACTCTCGGGACTGTGCACCATTACTATGACTCGGATCTGTGCCATCTTCTTGTGATGTATGGTGCATTCTTAGACGTGTAAGCTTGGACTTGAACTTAGACCTCGGACTTTATAGAAGATCAGAGGCTCGGACTGGTGTAAAACTGTGGTTCCTGTGGATCAGTTGAGAGAGTGAGCAATAGTGCCTCGGACTGTGCATTGACACAGTGCTTGGACATCTATCCACAAAACACTATTTCAGACTGTGTCATCATCACCCTTGTGATCCCATTAGCCCAGACTAAGATTGTGGTATATTCTATTGACAATGGCATTGTTGGACTACAATATTTCCTCTTGAACAGTGGAATTGATGGATTGTAGTATCCCTTGAACAGTTAGATAGTTGAACTATGGTGCAGTATGGTGCAACGAGCATATTAACAGTGACTCGAAGCTACAAATCTAAGTGGAATAGCCAAGTGAATCTCATTGAAGAACCTTGAAGTTTGGAGGGGAAAGTGGACAAAGGTTGGCATGCAAAACAACTAGAATATTGAATAACCTTGTGAAGACTTTTTGGAGTACTTTGTTTGGAGCTCATCTCTAAAGCCATTACTTGGAGCTATCATTTGGAGTGACCTAGTGACAATCTTGAAGGCACTATTTTGGAGGTCTCTAAAAGACACTTGTATAACTTTGGACATTTCGTGAAGACATCTTGAAGAAGACATTATTGGAGACCATGATACACTGAAGACATCATGAGGTGACTTGAAGGATTTGCTTGGGTATAATGAAGAAAAATGGCGATACCTTCTAATTGACAAGGTTGTCATCGATGATATGTGATGATTAAGTAAAGGGAAGCTGAAGATTGACAGTGCTCGATGAAGAAGACTTTGGGAGTCGTGAAGTACAACCAAACATATCTTGACAAAGCGAAGCTATAGTATTGGTGTCCTAGGAGTTGGTGCTCCTAAACTCAAGGTTTGGGCCTTGGATAAGATAGGGTTGGAGCCCTAGAGGATCAGAGTCCTCAAGAAACCAGATCACAGTCTGTACCAAAGAAGGGTTGGTTCCGAAGGGGTTGGAGCCTCTAAACACAAGGTCAATGCCTTGAAAACATAGGGTTGGTGCCCTAGAGGTCGGGCCTCACAAAAGTCCAAGTTGGTGCTTGGCAACAGGTTGGAGCCTGTGAGATTGAAGATCGGTGTCTTCATCTAGGGTTGGAGCCCTATATACATTGTACTTGATTTATTGTAAAAAAGAAATAAATAGAAGGCATTTATTCTTATTGTTCATTTTGTATTCTAAATATAAGTGATCTAACTAGTAAAAGTAAACAATTGAAAAGGAATATTGATTCAACACCCCCCCCTCAGTATTTCCAACAAACGTTTGATGCTTTGATGATGTCATATTTGGGGTTTTGGTATGGTTATGGAAACCCTAACTTGTCAAGGTTGAATGGTGATGTCTGAAATCTCAAACCTTTGAAGTATTCATAAATTGGGGTTTGCCATGTTTTGTGTTGAAACCCTAGATCATTAGGGTTTGGTGGGGTTTGTAAGCAAGACCCATATTTTCTATAGTGTCCTAGAAGTGAAATTCTAGGTATATATGTGTTTGTCCGATCTAAACCCTAGTTTGATCAAGTTTGTTATATGTCTAACCTTAATATATTGATGTTTGTGTCAATAGGTTTGACTAACACATGTTATGATATGCTTGTGTATGATGATGAAGTCCTAGATATATGTGTTGACCTAATTGTTGATGGTCCTGAGTCTTAGGGTTTGGAACTAAGCCCTAGTCGAAGTTTGATTCTTTAGGATGATAGTATTTGTGAATTCTAGGGTTTTGTAACTAAACCTTAGTTGAAGTTAAAATCTCTATATGATGACAATGTGACAATCTGGGATTTATGAAAGGTTGATAAAAACCTCAAATTGTATTGTGATCAGTCTGTTTGTTGAGAATTAGTAAAATCTAGGGTTTACAACAAACCCTAGTGGAAGCTCGTCATGTTAAATTGGGTTGTGATTGATTTTTATTATTAAACCTCATGTATGAAATCTAGGATCCTGCATTAAATCCTAGTGGAAGTTTAACATATGAGATCTAAAGTTGTTAGATGCATTGTAGAACTATATTTGTTTAAATTGCTTTTAGGGTTTGTAGTAGGGTATGTCATACCTCTGGAAGAAACATTGAAACCCTAGATGTAATGAAGGTTTTTATGTTTGAAATGCTCAAAGTCTTGATGATATAGTCTAGGGTTTATGACAAAAACCCTAGCAAGAAGTTGAAAAGTATGTCTCTTGTTTGTAACTAAGTTTGGGTATTTAATGTCTAAAGTTGAATGCTTCCATTATTATATGATTATGATATGGTTAACTTCATGCTTCTATAGATTTGGTTGTACTTACTATCTAAGTTGTGCAGGTACATAATATTCAAGATAGTGAAGATGCCCGTAAGTAACGCTGATATGATAAGCATGATAAAGAAAGTTATGACTTTGATGAGAAGGATGGAAGCCATGAAAGATTCTTCGATGTCTTAGAAAAGAAGTGGAGCTCCCTAAGTTAAGAGGGAGCTTGGATGAAAGGAATCTCCTTAGTTGAGAGGGAGTTCATATCATAGTCATGATGGACATCTTGAAAGAAGAAATTGGAGAATGTATTTTGAGGGGCTACTGAGATAAGAAATGTCGGATCTATTTGTAGAATATGTTCTTGCATGTGAAGTAGGAAAGGAAGATGTATGATTAAGGAATCTTCTGTCAAGATTCGTTTGGGAGTCCTACTATGATAAACTAAGAAGTACCCCAGAGGTTTGTATTTATTTATGTACATTTGAAAGTTTGTTACTGATTGGGGCTGTGCTTGTACAGGTAAATCTCTCTAAGGTTTGATAGCATGTTTTACATGCTTATTGTTATCGATCAGTTTGATCGGGAGAAATTTGTTGTGACCGATTTGTTTGATAGAGGAGGAATTGTTACTGATTGGAATAATCGGGAGAGTTGAGGCTTTGTGTGTGAGACACATTGCATGGGAGGATGATGCAGGAGCATCTTGCTCAAAATATTATTGTACATTTGGTTGAATTAAGGGGGTGATGTTTTTAGTTATTTTTAAGAATCTTGGATAAATTGAGTGGAAATCTATGTGTGAGGATTTTAATTGTGAAATATTTTCAACTATGTGAGAATATCAAGGATAATTAATGTATGTAGATCTCGTAGAAATCTTAGGGATGACGAGATTCTTGAACGGGAATCAGTTGAGTGATTTATGGAGAAGACTATGGATTTAGAATAATCCATAATTATGTACTTATTTCTATATATGTAAGCCTGCGAGGAGTGTGAAGGGAGAGTGTTAGAAGTGTAATAGAGTTTTGAGATAGTTTTGAGACAGAGTGTTAAAGTGTTAGACAAAGCTAAGTAGAAGAGAGAACAGAACAGAGCACGAGATGTTCTATACATATATGTAAATATTGTGTGAATGAAAGAGTTTTTGTGCTTAAATCTTGTTTATATGTATTCTGTTATTATGTGATTGATTTCGTTGGTTAACTAAGATGTAGGCCAAATTCCTCTGTATCGCGTGAATGTTGTGCACGGATGTATTCGAGATCCCAATGAATACAGTTTAGAGAAGGACTAAACTTAGTGGAAGGGCTAAGTCTTGGCGGAACCCTGACAAATTCGCACAAAACTGAAAAGATGAGCGGAAATCGTCTGATCAACAGATCGACACATCTACGGTCATCGCATGGTTAAAAAGCACGAAGGTTAACCCAAAATTGGACGTGATATTTTATTAAACTGGGTTAATAGCTCAATTAATCTGGGCCATCTGATTAAAGAAGGTAGATCCGACGAATATCGCACGGAAAAGTGAACGGAGGTTAATATAATTTTCTGACCCGATGAGATGTCAAATGTGGATTATTCCAGTTAAAGTCTGGTCAATCAGATCCGTTCGTTGTGAAGGGCGCGATCCCACGGTGATCGCGTGGTAAAGATGCGGGCAGGTTAATATAAGAATTGGACCCGAGAAAATTTGAACTGGAGTTTTTAATTCCTTTGGGTTCCGTGAGTAATTTGGGTTTTTGCCAACTATCGGGTAAATCAAGGAATTTTGCTATTATAGCAGAATAATGATATTAAAGGTTTAAACAGGTTTTTAATTTGTTTTGAGTTCCGCTGAAGAGGTTGGGGTGTGATAATTTAATTAAACAGGGTTTAATTATTTAAAAATTCCGCATTTTGTGTAAAGTATTAGTTTCACCCCATCAGAGGACATCTGACTGGCACTTTGTGTTGATGTCTAATCCCTGAAGTAGGGAGGGTGGCGTTGGTCATGGAGCTCTGACCTAGGATACGCACCTAGATCCCTAGGTTGATGGTTAGCAAGTAAGCCTGATGGTACCTAGAGAGGTTGAAAGCTTTAGTCCATCTTAGTCCCACTTGGATAGACTGCCCTGGTCAAGAATCTAGTCAATGGCATCGTGAGTGCCTAAACTGTTGAAGGACCTTGGATAGATTGCCCTAGTCAGGAATCTAGTCCATGGCATTGCGGTGCCTAAATTCGTCATGGTTCATGCACTTTGAGATCTTCCTTGTACTTGTACTTATGAATACCTCCCTAGTTAAGAGGACGTGTTGAAATATGTAACTAGGTTCGGTCTTCATAAATGTATTTGAGTCACAATGAAATGTATTTATTAAAACAATGAAGAAAATATTTATTATTATTATTATGATTTATTAAAGCATGGGTTTCATGCTTGGGTCATCATGTTTTAGGTCAAAATCCCCATTCAGGACTTCTAGGATTTATTCTGGGTCATTAGAGTCATTGTCCATTAAAAGGAGACCCTTCTTGGGCTTTTGAATCATGTAAAAAAAAATATTGAGTCAAATATGCTATTTGTCCCCTCCACACCAAGTCGGCCTCAAGAAGGACAATTCGACCTCACTAGAAGGCTATATATAAAAGGCAATTCAAATTCATTTGGAGTAATTCACTCTCTCTCTCATAATTCGATATCCAGAAGTTGGAAGCTGGGAAATGCCAAGTTGAAGAAGAGATGGAAAGGGGCTAAAAAAGAGTGTGAAATCTTGAAGGAAGAAAGAAGACATCAAGATCGAAACTTTGAGCCATTTATCTCTCACATTAGAGGAGTATCCAGGGAGATCAAAGTTTTTCTTTGTCTAGTCGAAGTTGCTACTGCTACTAGTTGTTGGGGCGAAGCTACAACTGCAAGTTGACGCTGCTAGGTCGAAGTTGCTTTTGAAGGGTTATCATCTGCAAGAAGGATTGAGGATTGACTTGGTGTAGAGGAAGTCTTTGTCTAGGTCAAGCGTCTTGGATTATCCCAAGAAACTATTGAAGGAAGAATTGTTGACTAGGTTTTCCCCTAGACAGGGGTTTTTCCATACCTGTCCACCGACATCTGTTGTCCTTGTGTTATTGTTTTGGTAATTGCTTGATGAACAAAAGATAAAAGATCACAAGTAATTATCTATATAAGAAAATATTTCTGCTTTTCTGATTTTCTAACAAGCTAGACACAAAAACATGTTAGTAATGTAGAATAGTTTATCAAGAATGAATATACCCTTATGAAGAGAGAAAAACTTATAGGTTAAGACATACCTTTGTTTCTTAACAAACCTTGTAATTCCAATGCTTTGTCTTGTGAAGCCTTCTTCCATGTTCTTTGAGTATCCAACAAGTTTTTCCTAAACAAGGAAAATATGAATAGAAACGTGATTAGTATTTATTGCAAGCAAAACTAGATAAGTAAGGAAAACTAAAAAAATGAAAAGGTAATAAGATACTTATCTTTGGAAGTTGGTAAGGGCTCCCTCCAAGCTTGAAAGATACCTATAGCCTTATAAAAACAATTCAGAAGGTTTTTCAAAATATGTTAAACCTAGAAATCAAAACATAAAAGAAAGCAATTCAAAACTTAGAGTAGAAGGATATGCAAGGGATAGAGTTCCTAGCAAATAGGTCTTTGCCTTCGGGTCCTTCCATCATGTATCTTTGGTGAAACTTCTTTGGCAAAGTTTGCTTGATCCCTGTCCCTTCTTTCTTGGCCCTTTAGACTTCTTGATTTCTTTGTAGACTTCTTCACTTTTCCTTTTACTAGATCCTTAAACTATCTTTTTCCTCCTTCACCTTAGCTCCATTCTCCAGCTTCAATGATGTTGATCCCAAGCATCTAATAGCACAACTTTTGTTGTCTCCCAATTCCATTGAGTGAGAAGATGATTCCTCTGATAGAGTGTGAAGTTGTTAACTCTTTCCTATCATATGCCTAGATGCTTCACTGTCAATAATCCATGCATTATCGTCATTAAGTGAACCTGTAAGTGCAGCGAAGAACCCATGACTTTTGACTTTGTTGAATAAGTAGTAGAAGATCTTCTTGATACAACTTCCTGCAGTATTGAATCGCATTATTATCATAGAGGGAGTAATCATTTCCTTCAAGCCAACGAAGTGATTCAATCTTCTTTGACCTTAGCTCTAATACGATGTTGAGAAATCAATGCTAGTACAAATAGGGTTAGATTTCTCTTTCTTGATAATTACTTGTAAATTATTTTGGTTTCCTTTTACTTCTTTGTTATATTATCTTTCATCAAGCAATTACCAAATTATGTGTGTATGAAGATCACAAAAACACAAGACAAAAGATGTAGGCACTCTGCCAGGGCAAAACCCCTATCTAGGAGAAAACCTAGTCAACAATTCTTCCTTCAAAAGTTTCAAGAGATAATCCAAGACTCTTGGCCTAGACAAAGACTCCATCTACACCAAGTCACCCTTCTCTTCCTCCTTGCAGATGATAACCCTTCAATAGCAACTTCGACCTAGCAGCTTCAACTTGCAGTAGCAACTTCGACCTAGCAACTGGCAGCAGCAGTAGCAGCAGAAACTTCAACCTGACAAGAGAGACTTCAATCTCCTAGAGGAATCCACCTGAGAGAGAGAGAGATAGCCCAAAATTTTGATTTTTCCTTTTTCTTCTTCTTTCTCCAATTTCGCACTTCTTTTGTCTTCCTTCTCTTCACACTTCCCAACGCTTTCTTCTCGATATCGAACTATGATAGAGAGAGTAAATTGTGTCAGACCAGGCAGTAACTCCTCAAAGCAAAAACTGATTCGTATTTTCTATTCCTTCAGGTAGGTCTATTATATACATGAGGGAGAGACTGTTCAATTCATCTCCCGATGACTGTTCATATTTCTCATTTATTTATTTACATATATTTACCCAATCACAAGGATTAGGTGTCATCATTCCCCCCCTTAATCTGAAGGGATGTTGGTGAGTCCAAGCATCATTCTGAATCGTTCAAGCTTTTCTCTTCCAAGCGCTTTGGTGAAGATGTCTGCAATTTGCTCATTTGTGGAACAATGACGGAGATGGATTGTTTTGGCCTCAACATGATGTCGAGTCAGATGATATTTAATATTGACGTGCTTCATTCGATCATGGAACTTTGGGTTCTTGGCCAACCTTATTGCAAAGGTTATTGTCAATCATGAGTGGAGTTGATTGTACTTGTTTTACCTGCAAATCTTCAAGAATTTTCCTGAGCCACACAATTTCTTTTGTTGCTTCAGCTGCTGCCACGTATTCTGCTTTTGTTGTGGCATCTGCTGGAACTGATTGTTTGCGTGATCTCCAGGAGACAGCTCCTGATCCAAGACTCATAGCATATCCTGAAGTTGATACCCCAGTTTCTTTGTCTCCATTGAAGTCTGAATCAAAGTATCTAATCAAGCTGAAGTCGTCCACCTGTGTGTACTTGATTCCAAAGTCTTGAGTTTCCTTCAAGTACCTTAAAACTATTTTTGCTACAGACCAATGTCCCTCACAAGGCTTTTGCATAAACCTGGAGAGGATTCCAACAGCAAACGAAATGTTTGGTCTGGTAGTAGTTAGGTAGTTGAGACTTCCTACAAGTTGTCTATACTTTGTTGCATCCTCAAATTCTTTTCCTTCAATAGATGTGAGCTTTAAGTTTTGTTCCATTGGAGTAATTAAGAGGATTGCATTCTGTTATGCCAAACCTGTTCAGCAAATCTCCAATGTATTTCTTTTGAGAAAGAAATATGGACTTCGAATCTTGAGTTACTTCAATACCAAGATAGTAATGAACATAGCCCAAATCAGTCATTTCAAAACTTTTCCCCAATTCCTTCTTTATCGATGCAATGTAGCTTTCATTGTTCCCTATCATCAAAAGATCATCTACATATACCACAAGATATACAACTATTTTGCCAACTTTCTTGACAAATAAAGTTGCATCATCAAGATCATAATGTTTGAAATTGAGTTTCAGAATATGCTCAGTCAGTTTTTCATACCAGGCTCGCGGTGCTTGTTTGAGGCCATACAAGGACTTCACAAGTTTACATACTTTATGTTCATGTCCTTGCACAGCAAATCCTTCAGGCTGGGACATAAAAACATTCTCTTTTAGATCTCCATTCAAGAAAGCAGATTTTACATCCATTTGATGGACTTTCCAACCGTTCTGAGCTGCTAGTGCAAAGAGAGTCTGGATGGTACCCCATTTTGCTGTTGGGGCAAAAGTCTCCTCATAGTCGACCCTTTCCTTCTGTGCAAAACCTTTTGCCACAAGCCTAGCTTTGTGCTTGTTAAGTGAGCCATCAGCTTTACATTTGTTCTTGTAGACCCACTTGCAGCCAATTGGTTTGGTTCCTAATGGAGGATCAACCAGCTTCCAAGTGTCGTTCTTTATGAGGGCATCATACTCCTTTTGCATCGCTTCTTTCCATTCATCATGAGAAGCAGCTTCTTTGAAGGAGGTTGGTTCAAAATCTGTAGACAAGTTCAATTCACAATCATAAGAAACATCCATATCAACAAGTGAATTAGAGTCATCTACATCACCTCCATTTTGTCGGTTTGAATTTCTAGTTCCTATCTTTCCAACCTCATCAAGATGAACACTTTCAAGTGTCTTTGTCAACCACTTTGGGGGGGCCTTTCTCAGACGGTCCAAGCTGCTCCGTAGATTGAGTTGGGGGACTGAATCAAGGTTGAGTCTCCCAATTCTATTAATCACATCACTTAAAGCATCATCCGTTGTTGGAGTTTCATGCAAGGGAGAGTGTTCTTCATAAGAAGATTCCACATGTTGATCTAGTATAGGAATCCCCCCTTCAAGATGTGGAATCTGATTATCAAATTCTTGAAATGATTTTATTTTTGTGAATCTATCCAAGCGATCAAGTTGCCGCTCAACAACATTGTCAGATTTGGATGATTCAAGAAAA
>APFE030905451.1:0-61025 GCA_000404065.3 Pinus taeda | reverse complement strand
TTTTTATTGACTTCATCATAGAGACGGTATGCTTTGGAGGTGTTTGAATACCCCAGGAAGATACATTTACGACTTCTAACACCAAGTTTGTTTCTATGTACCTTTGGTATCAAGGCATGACAGGTGGAACCAAAGACCCTGAGATGCTTTACCAAAAGAACATGTCCATACCACATTTCATATGGAGTCTTGTTTCTAATAGCATTAGATGGACATCTATTCTTTATATATGCAACGCATAGAACAGCATCGGCCCAAAACATTATCTTTACATTTTTGAAGAAGAATGGATAGTACCATATTTAAGATTGTCATATTCATTCTTTCAGCTACACCATTCTGTCGGGGATTATAAGGCACAGTTGTTTGATGTTTGATCCCATGTTGGCGAAGATAGTTTTCAAATTCATTTGATGTGTATTCTTTTCCATTATCAGTGTGAATAGACCCAATATTAGATTGTGCATCATTTTCAATCCATTTATGAAAGTTCTTGAATGTTTGAAAAGCATCAGATTTGTTCTTCAATAAATAAACCCAACACATTCTAGTGTAGTCATCAATAAATATCATCATATATTTATTTCAAAGTCCTAGGGGAATGTACCAGCGAGGAAACCTCCTAGCATCTGAGGTCAAAAGAAGGAAACTCCAAATGGATCTCAAGTTGCCCATCTGGATTTGAAGGTACTCTGACTGGCATGTGGTGCTTTATAGTGGAAACGTTTGGAGGTGATCTCTCTGATGTTCTAAGAATGTGTGACCTGATGTATGTAGCATCACCTTCGAACTAGTCTCGGTGAGATCGGGTGGACTCCGAGACAGAAAGGCTCGAAAGTCTTTTAATTTTAGTTTGAATGCAGACAATTCTAAAAATATGTTTTCAAATGGCTTGTAAGAAAATAACATACGAGACTGCAAAGTTTTCAGGTGACAAAGAGCATCATAATGGATGGCTCTAACCCACATTAAATTAGGATCCCAATCAAATTGTTTTCCAAACCAGGGTTTGCAAAACAATTAGCAGATGGAGCCAACACGATTCTCACCTACATATTAGTATTAGATCAGACCTCATATAATGCGACCAAGTTCTCAACCTCATTATAAAGAAGATGAAGTTCACAATGGTGATAAAAAAATTAGAAGAGGAAAGAGACTCCTAGTTATCAACATAACAAAAAGGAAATTGATGCCAATTTGAATTAGAAATAGGATTTCGTTGAGAAGAATAGGCTCATTACTCAGTAGTAATGATTACAAGAGCAGGCAGTCAATAAGTTTACTGCTGAATTTCCTATTTTGTATACAAATTTCTGAAATTAGGGTTTCTATTGTGCCATATTAAAAAATGCAAAATCTGTCATGAAAATCTTGTTTCTATATGTTATGCAAAATTTATCTTTCAGGAATCCATCAAGGGAACTTGGTATATACATCCTTTGATCTTAAATCCCCACTTAATGAAAGTCATTTGGGTTTCTATGAGAGGATTTTTAGTCTTCTACCTTCTTCATGCAAGTCCTTCTATCTTTGACCTCACCACTATTAACTCCATTGTCCAATTGAGAGAAGATACTAGACTAGGTGATGATCATCTTAATTTCCCCTTTCTCCTCTTTATGCATTGTAACTAGGCTTAGGGTTAGCTTAAATCTACATTTTATAGCAAATTTATGTCTATTGTTATTTTCCTATTGATAGGGATTGCATTTAATAAATATAGAAAGGAAAAATTTAACATTAATTGCATGTTTTCACCCAAGAATTACGGCTGACCTCTAGATAATTATTGGTCATATGAATTTTCATCTATATAACTTCATTAGACCTTTCTCTCTGTTAAGATTTGGGTACCAGAGGACAAGTGACTTTATATGTGGTAAAGTTACATTCTAATTTAAAAGTGACTTTATGATAAAGTTACATTCTAATTTGAAGGTGACTTTATTATGTGGTAAAGCCAATTTAATTTAAAAGTGACTTTATAAGTAGTAAAGTTACATTCTAATTTAAAAGTGACTTTATAAGTGATAAAGTTACATTCTAATTTAAAGGTAACTTTATTAAAGTCAATGAAGAATTAGAAAGTGAAAAAAGTGACTATGGAAATAAAAGGCTAAGTGGGTCTTTATTTAAGTAGGTGAGTTAAAAAATAGAAAGTGAGAATTAAATGCACATTTATTCTCATCCCTGGATCTAAATGAATCTCAGCCATTAGATCCTAGGGTAACCCAAAAGGTTATTTAGAAAGTAAAAGGAGAAGAGATGAGAAAAAAATCATTTCATTCTTTCATGAGCAATTTGAGAGAAAGAGAAGAGAGAGCAAGGAGAAAAATTTATGAGCACTGAGGAAATGAAGGAGAGCAGCAAGAAGATATTTCAACAAATCAAGGCAGCAGCATTTATTGGCACGCATCCCAAGGCAAACCCATACAACAGGCGAAAGGGACAAAAATCAAGGAAGAGGGACAGCAGCAAGGGCACAAATTTCGAGGCAAGCGTACTGCTGAAATCCGTACAGTCCATAGTACATACAAAGCGCACAGCAGATTCTAGGCATGATTTTCGAGGCAAGTTGTATAACATTTAATGCTTTTTATTGCTGGAAAATTTCTGTTTTGGTTGTTTGTTGATTGGCACAATTTTCGAAGTGGAGTTCAAGCACGGAAATCGAGATATGTTGTAATTGTGGTTGCTGGAATTTTCACTGTGTATTTCAATTTCTCTGTAAAAGCATTTTCAAAAATAAAAAAGAGCTCTCAAACTGATTTTGCCCAAGAGTTGTAGGGGGGTTTTCCAGGGTCACGGTGACCAAAAATCAATGTTATTTTCTGTGTGTGGCTGCCATAATTTTACTATGTTTTATTTCTGCAATTTCAGCAGTTGTGAAATCTCTAAATTTGTGTTTTCAGAAAATATTGTCATTTCCATATTTTAGAATTTTTATCATGCTTGGATTTAAAACTAAATGCATGGAGTGATAAGGAAAACTGATAACCGGAGTAGGGGTTGAAATTTCTTCATGGTATCAGAGCTTGGTTGGCTGAAAAGTGCAGTTTGGGACAGCAAAGTGAAATTACAGCACGCTGATTTTTACACACAAAACAGAAACCTTTACCACAGACTTGAAAATTCAGTTTGGTAGGACAGTGAAACATGTCTTTGGGTTTGAAAGTTGAAGACAGGTTGGATGGGCAGCACAACTACACTGCATGGAAGGAGAGAATCCAGAGCATCTTTGAGGAAGCAGAAGTCTGGGGCATTATGGCAAATACCACACAGAACCCAGTAGTACTACCTGCTGACTCTGTACAGTTGGCAGAGTTTAACAAAAAGAATGCTAAGGCAAAAAGATTGATCTAGAAGGAATCAAAGATCATGTCACTCCTCATGTGCGAGGAAAGACTTATGCACATGAGATGTGGACAACATTGACCAGTCTTTACCAGAGCTCAAATGAAAACAAAAAAAATTATCCTAAAGGAGAAACCGAAGGCCATTAAAATGGCTAAGGCTGACAGCGCTACAGCATATCTCACAAAGATCACTTCAGTGAGAGATGAGTTGGCAGTCGTAGGTGAGATCATTGCACCCACTGAGTTGGTGAGGATTGCTTTGAATGGTCTTCCCAAGACTTGGGAGAATTTTGTGGATGGCACTGTTGCACGGGAAAACCTTCCCGACTACGAGAGGTTGTGGGATGATTACATTCAGAATGAGATCAGAAAGACCCATCTTTGGGCAGCCAAACAGGTGGAGGAGGATGACAATGTGGCATTGTTAGCAAGAGGCAAGAAGGGCAGAGCAAAGAAGCAAGCTTCCAATAGTGGAGGCAAAGGCAAAGGTGAAGGCAAGCAGCAGAACAAGGAGAAGGACTATTCCAAAGTCAAATGTTGGAATTGTCAATAGTTGGGACACTATGCTATTGGCAACTTCTGCAGAGATAAAGAGCTTTGATTGAGAGTTTGGGTTCATAGCTTGTGAGTCCACTAGTGCAGGATCACCTGCCATACAGGTTCAGAGGGAGTGTGCACTTCCCGCTACTAGCAGAGCATCTTCTAGCATTTGGTATGTTGACAGTGGTGCTTCCCGCCACATGACAGGAGTCAGTGAGTACTTCTTAGAGCTTTCAGAGGATGATACTAAAATGGAGGTAGTACTTGGTGATGACAGCATTGTTAGAGCAGTCGGTGTGGGGGCATTGACATTTGATAGGGGGCCCAAACCTCCCTTGAAAGTGTCAAATGTTCTATATGTGTCTGGAATGAAGAAGAACCTGATATTCGTCTCAGCACTTGAGGACAGAGGGTATGATGTGTTGTTTAGCAAAGGGCAGGTGCTTATATATCCTAGGGGAACTCCAGCTTCTTCAGCGAGAGTGATTGGTGTGCGCCATGCCAAGGTGTACAAGTTCTCATTCCAACGCCTAATGGCATTGAGTAGCAACACCCGAGACAAGACCGACAACAGATCTAGCAGTTCTGAGTTGTGTGAGATTTGGCACCGCATGATGGGGCACATGTATCATGGGGCCTTGAGTACAGTGCGGGGGATCACCACTGGTGTGCCAGATTTCAATTATGATCACCTTGATGTATGCAGAGAATGATCGGGATCCTTGACTTGATTCATACCAATGTGAGTGGTCGGATGTCTCACGTATCCTTGAGTGGCTATGAGTACTATGTTTTATTCATTGATGACCACTCCAGGAAGACCTGGATTTATTTCTTGAAGACCAAGAGTGAGGTCTTCAAGCAGTTTCAAGAGTTCAAAGATCTTGTGGAGACCCAGAAAGGTAGGAAGAGCAAGGTCCTCAGTTCGGACAATGTATTGGAGACTGGAGTATACCCTTGGTGAGTTTGTCGATTTTTGTATTGAGGCAGGCATTAGGAGGGAGTTCACAGTTCCTTACAATACCCAGCAGAATGGGGTTGCGGAGAGGAGGAACAGATCCATTGTAGGGGCTGCCGAAGCCATACTTCATGATCAGGGGCTACCTTTATTTTTGTGGGCAAAGACTTGCAACACTGTTGTGTATTTGCAAAACAGGAGTCCACATCGTGCCTTGGGGAATGTGACACCGGAGGAGGCTTTTCTTGGGAAGAAGCCTGATGTTGGGCACTTTCGTATCTTTGGGTGCCTTACATATTCCTATGTCCTCAAGGAGAATAGGACCAAGCTAGAGCCCACTACAGACAAGGGGATCTTTGTGGGTTACAGTGAGACCTCAAAGGCTTATCAGATTTATATTCCTGCGCAGAGGAAAGTAGTTGTCAGAGGGGATGTGAAGTTCGAGGAGGAGAGAATTTTCAGGAGGTCATGGGAGTTAGAGTATCCAGAGTCACCAGACCCTCAGGAGCAGCTGAGTCAGTCACAGGGATCCAGTGGTCAAGGATCAAGAGGTACATCGATTATAGTATCAGGTCCATTAGTGAGCAATTGCTCTCAGAGTCAAGTGGGTGGTTCTTCGGGCAGAATGCAGGTCAATAAAGCAGTTCACAGAGTAGTCCACTAATAGACAGTTCGCACAGTACTTCAACATCTACAGGCACAAATTCAAGCATGAGGTCAGTTGACAGGCCTTCAGGAATTCAGGCTTTTGATGATGATGAGATTCTTTCACTCTGGTGGGAGAAGTATGCTCAAGGAAGAGGAAGCCCAAGTGGCTTTAATATACCTTGCGTGAGACCACATCAGTTATTGGGCCAAAGAGACAAGTTAGAGAGAGTAAATCACCTGAGCAGTTCTGTAGTTACATGGCATTGGTAACGAGCATTGTTAACTCTGAGCCTTCTAGTTATGAGGAGGCAGCCAGCCAGCAGGTTTGGAGAGAGGCCATGATGTAGTAGTATTCTTCTATTATGAAGAACGATGTTTGGGAGGTAGTGTCGAGGCATGAAGGTAAATTAGTTGTTACTTCCAAATGGCTCTACAAGATAAAGCATGTTGCAGATGGCAGCATCGAAAAGTTCAAGGCTTGATTTGTGGCGAGAGGGTTCTCACGGGTAGAGGGAGTTGACTATGAGGAGACCTTCGCTCCTGTAGCTTGGTATACATCTATTCGTTCCATTATATTGATTGCAGCAAAGATGGATTGGAAGACCCACCAAATGGATGTGGAGACCACATTTCTCAATGGCTTCATTCAGGAGGAGATTTACATTGAGCAGTCGCAGGGCTTTGAGGTGCATGGGAAGGAGTCCCATGTATGCAAATTGAAAAATGCACTCTATGGCTTGAAGCAAGCTCCTAGAGCTTGGTACTCGAGTATTGATACATACTTGCAACAGTTGGGTTTCACAAAGAGTAAGGTTGATCCGAACCTATACTTCATTGTGGTGGGTGAGGAGCCTCTCATTCTGGTGTTGTATGTTGATGACTTGATCATCACTGGTGCAGAGAGACTCATTGAGGGTTGCAAGAGAGATCTTGCTTTAGAGTTTGTGATTTAGGATATCAGCTTGATGCATTATTTTCTGGGATTGGAGGTGTGGCAGGAGGGGCATTTCTTCCTGGGACAAGGGAAGTACATTGTGGATATTCTTAGCAGATTTCACATGGAGGACTACAAACCCATGTCTACACCTATGATCACTAACTGGAAGAAGCTTCACACTTCTGATTCTGAGTTGGTGGATCCTACTCTATACAGACGGTTGACTGGTAAATTGATGTATTTGGTCAACACTCGACCAGATATATGTTTTGCAATTAACACTATGAGTCAGTTCATGTGTGAGCCCAGGGGAGTGCATTGGGTGGCTGCAAAACATATTTTTAGTTACTTGCAGGGAAATGTGGATTTTGGTCTGGATTATAGACAAGGTGATGGAGTGAGACTGGCAGGGTACACGAATTCAGATTGGGCAAGTTGTGCTTCAAATAGGAAGAGTACTTATGGGTGTTGTTTTGGGTTGGGTTCAACAGTTGTGTCGTGGACCAGCTGGAAACAACATCAGTTGCATTAAGCTCAGTTGGGACAAAGTATATGGCTGCTAGTTTGGCTAGTTGTGAGGCCATATGGCTTCGCAAGATGTTGCTTGGTCTATTTGGTCAAGCAATAAAACCTTCCGTAATTTACTGTGATAATCAAAGTTGCATAACACTCATGGAGAATCCAGTTTTTCATGACAGGTCAAAGGATATTGAGATCAAGTATCACTTCATTAGAGACTACGTCCAAAAGGGAGTTATCAAGCTTGGGTACATTTCCACAAATGAGCAAGTAGCGAACATTTTCACCAAAGCCTTACCACGGGGCAAGCATGTCTACTTCAGAGACAAGATGGGAGTGGTGAGGAACACTTTCCTCGGTAAGAGGGAGTGTTAAAATTTGGGTACCAGCGGAAAAGTGGTTCCCTAAGGCCTTGATCTTTGGCCTAGGGAAAAGTGTCCAATTTATTTGTACTTTTCTCCTAAAGTGACTTTATAAGTGATAAAGTCAATTTAATTTAAAAGTGACTTTATAAGTGGTAAAGTTACATTCTAATTTAAAGGTGACTTTATTAAAGTCAATCAGGAATTAGAAAGTGAAAAAGTGACTATCGAAATAAAAGGCTAAGTGGGTCTTTATTTAAGTGGGTGAGTTAAAAAATAGAAAGTGAGAATTAAATGCACATTTATTTTAATCCCTAGATCTAAATGAATCTTAGCCATTAGATCTTAGGGTAACCAAAAAGGTCATTTAGAAAGTAAAAGGAGACGAGAAGAGAAAAAGATCATTTCATTCTTTCATGAGCATTTTGAGAGAAAGAGAAGAGAGAACAAGGAGAAAATTTCTGAGCAATGAGGAAGTGAAAGAGAGCAGCAAAAAGATATTTCAGCAAATTTGGGCAGCAGCATTTATTCGCACGCATCCCCAGGCAAAACCCTACAGCAGGATAAAGGCATAAAAATCAAGATAAAGGGATTGCAGCAATGACACAAATTTCGAGGCATATTTGGGCACGAGGCAATCGTATTGTTGAATTCCGTAAGGTTTGTACAGTCCATAGAGCAGGTTTCGGGCACGGTTTTCGAGGTAAGCCATACAACATTTAATGCTTTTTATTGCTGGAAAATTTTTGTTTTGACTTTTTGCTGATTGGCACGATTTTCGAGGTGGAGTTCAAGCACAGAAATCGAGATAAGTTGTAATTTGTGGTTGTTGGAATTTTTACTGTGTATTTCAATTTCTCTGTAAAAGCATTTTCAGAAATAAAGAAGAGCTCTCAAACTGGTTTTCCCCAAGAGTTGTAAGGGGTTTATAAATTGTCTAGGGTCACAGTGACCAAAAATCACTGTGTTATTTTCTATGTGTGGTTGTCATAATTTTACTGTGTTTTATTTCTGCAATTTCAACAGTTGTGAAATCTCTAAATTTGTGTTTCCAAAAAATAGTCATTTCCAAATTTTAGAATTTTTATCATGCTTAGATTTAAAACTAAATGCATGGAATGATAAGAAAAACTAATAACCGGAGTGGGGGTTGAAATTTCTTCACTCTCCAATCATTAGACCTTATATCACACTTGAGCCCTTGCTTGTTCAATATCTTGATAGTGATTCATTTAGGTTAGTCTCACTTGTGGGGACAACATCCACCACTAAACGGTTGGAGAGAAGCCACTAAAATCACAATGGTGGCTGGTCTCTTTGTTGCCATAATACCGAGGTTGCCTAGTGAGGCTTTGCACTAGACCTGCTAGATTTTGCAATAACAAGGACTACTCTTACTAACATTCAAGATAATATTTAGCAAGTGAAGTTCTAGGGCCACTGAAAAACAAAAAACATATTCTTTCTCTATAGAGGAACATGAGTTTGATGACCTTATTTTCTATGACATGCAAGGTGATGTTATTTTTTAGCAATGCCTATTTTAAATATGCCATTTATAGTAGTTGGTCTCGTGGGCAGTGTTTTATATTGCAAGCTCAATTGGAAATTCTACCATTTTTACCGGGTATTGTTTTTGACAAGTACGCATATGCACTATTAATGGTAGTTTTGAGATTTCAATTATAGTATGAACTTCAATTTTCTTTAGTTCCTATATTTTTAGAGTTCACTCTTATTGTTAGTAGATGACATGGCATAGAAGAATGGTGACTTTCACGGTCCTTTGGTAATTCAATGAACTTCATTCCAATTTGACACAATTTAGTTGAGTTTACAGTAATGGATTTTAGTTTGTTGGAAGTGGAACCATATACATACTCCTTTTAGCTCAAGAAGCGATCGCTCCACTTAAGGAATCTTCTAGGATGTTTACAATAATGACAAGGATTATAAACAATAACCAAGGGTGATGCACCCTTTGTGTAACCATGAGATTTTGTACATGTTATATTGGGTGGTTTTGCAATTTGTAGAGAATCTATTATACTTGAGAGAGGGCACACTCATGAAGAAGATATAATTCCTGTTGATTTTAACCCTTAATCTATTCCTTTATCTATGCTTATCTCAAGAAAGATTGCATTTTAGATAAAGAGGTGTGCAGTCCTAAGAATCTTATTCTATCCTCTTATCACCAAGGGCTAGAGTGCTTGCCAGAAGGAAACTTCTAACACTATTTTGGATCTATTCCTTGGAAGGAGGGCACACTTGATGATGAGGATGCATTCAATTATCTCGAGCTTTATCTTATCCACACTCATCTCAACAAGAAGTGTGTTATAGTTGCATATAAGTTGAGTTGACTTTCTAACACATGCAAGTGCTAATCAACGAAAGAGGCACATAATTGGAAGTGTTGCTAAGGATGCATTATATGTTTTATCTTCAATTCTCAATTATTTTGGGAAAGGAGAGATATTTTGAGGCTCCTAAATCCAATTCATTCCACAAATTCATGTATTTATTTTGGGCAAGATGAGGGCACACTCCTTGAGGCATATTTTTGGCATTCATGTAGCATATTATTAATAGGAGAGTGAATCCCACTTTGGAGGAGTTTTACTACATATCTTCACATGTTTTCATTCCCTGTGCAATATATCATCATGCGCCTAGCCTTGGAGGTTATTCTCAATATGTTCCAACTTCTCACATTCAACTTGAAGTTAACTTGGCCTCTTTCCCCTAATTAATCACTATATTTAGGGCAATTATCAATTGTAAATTCCCATTATCATCTATATGAGATGGAGGGTTTCATTATGAGAGATTGGTCAATATTTTAGTTCTTCTTACACTTTCATTATTTTGTTATGCAAGAGAGTGCATGAGTGCATCCTTGGTGAGAGAATGGAAGTCACTTCTATGGAGAATCTCTGATTGTATCATGGTTCTATATGAAGGCAAAGTTACTGAGAAGGATCTGGTTTCTTTGCATATATAGCTTGAATCTTAAGAAATTGTGTTTACAACTCTAAATGTAAAGGTGAAATACATTTGGCAACCAATCTATTATTCTAGATATATTAGTTTACTTGTTCTAGTCATTCCAAAGTTGTACAACTCAAATTTAACATTGATTTGTGCAAATACTCTTCCTTTCTAACACTCTAACCCTTGGGATTCAGGCACCTATCCATTTATAAAATTTAACTGTTATAAAAAAATTGTGTGAAGGAGTGTTACCCTCCACACCCAGATTCTCCCACAAGTGACATCTTGAGTTGTGAAAGAGTATACTAATATCATGGCCCTGATCCATATATTGACAAAGCCTCAAGTTTCTACAAGATATAGTCTACCCTAGATACCATCCTCAAAATGAAGGGAATCGCCAAATAGGTTTCACCAAGATGTGTATTTCATGAAAAAAAACAAATGTTACATTTACAATAGTAACACTTGCATATGTGCAAGCTTTTCTTGCAAATTTGCAGATACAAATTTCTCATCCTACTTTTATAGGCTCTCAACAGGGAAGACTAAGCACAGTGATGGCAAACTAGTTCAAAAGCACCATGAGCATGTTCACAACATCTCTACTAACCGACCCCAACATATGGGCAAAGACTTCCCACCCTTTGCTCTCGCAATTTCAAAGAGGCCCAGACACAAGGCAACTCTAGATAAACAAAATGTTATATAGACCATAGAGGCTACCCTACCTCTAACTATATGGGACCCAACTCTGGACCCAATTGTTGCGGTTAAATGTTTTATGTTTATTGTTATGATGTTATATTTCTTCTAGCCTAGTAGATTAACTCAAGTGGTTGAGTGCTATGAATTACAAGTAAGAGATCATGGGGTCAAGTCCCCGAGCTAGCTATCTTCCTTGGATATTATGGGCATCACTCAATTTCCCCTCTAGGTTAGGTTGCCAAAACTAAAACCAATCGATTTTCCTTGTCTAACATCCTCAAAATGGAGGAAATTGCCCAATGTGTTTCCCCACAGTGTCCATTTCGTTGTTCATTCATATATATATGCTACTCTACTCATGGAGGCTAGTTAGGCTCTCTTTTCTTTTGGCTCTTTTGTACATATTAATACCATTGAAAGGGGATTTTTTAGGGTTGTTGAGGAGTCAAGAAGCACAAAGAAAGTATTGAGTGCCTTGGACACTACTTTCCTCACCTTGATTCCAAAGAAAGACAAACTAAACTCTTTCAATGACTTCAATCCCATTTCTTTATGTAATTCTATATACAAGATCATTGCAAATTTCATTGTTGTAAGGACCAAGAGCTTTATGTCTTAAGCTATATCCCTTGAACAGTTTGGCTTATTCAATGGTAGGCAAATTTGTGATGTGAACATGGTGGCTCAAAAGGGGCTTCCCTCAATTAAAACAAACAAGCTCCCAACTATGGTACTGAAGTTGGATGTTACAAAAGCCTATGATTGGGCCAACTAGCTTTATTTGACACTCATGTTAAAAGGACTCAACATGGCTCTCTTAGAAGCAAAAAGAGTTGGCTCTATGAAAGGTATCTAAATTGGTCACTCTCTGTTGGTGTGGAGGAGGACCCCTGATGACTAGCTCATTAAGATCCAAGTTGGCCAATGCAAACTCAACATTGTTGTCCAAACTCATATCATCCGGGAAGACATCCCACACCTTTGTCTTTCCCTTCAAGCACTCACCCCTCTACCTGTAAATAAGACGAAGGTTGGTGTGCACATACACCATTGTCTCTGCCATGGACTGCCCAAGCCTGCTCTTCTTGACACTATACAAATTCCCATATGTGCTCTAATTCCTCTCACAACAAGAGGATGAAGTCACATGAGAGAGGAGCCTCATGGCTAACTACTGTAGAGGAGGGCTTGTTGCCCCATGAGTTGCCCACCATAGGGCTTCTCAGCTCCTTTGTCTCTAATCACATCATAGCCTGCAAATCACCCAATGCCAGTGGAAAACTCTGCAAAAGCATCCTCCGCCACATCAAGGGATGCTCTATCCTAAAAAATCCACCTCAATACATCCTTCCTCCCTAGTGAAATTTCACCATCTATGTGAGGAGGGAATCAACAGGAAGGTCCACCATTCAGCCACTCATGGTTGTAGCATTTTGGGTTCAATGAGTGGGATGCAAAGGTGTGCAATTCTTGTCCCATCTACTGACAAGAATGTCATGTATGGTGGTGAAGAAGGCCTTTGATGATGTCTCATACTCAGGGCACTCGCTCTATAAAATAATGGTCCTCATGGACTCAATCATGGAATCTCATCCCTCATAAACCTCTTCGATGATGGGTTGGTCTGTATCTGCAAATCGTAGCAAAGCAATGATAGGGTCCATGATCTTAATAGTGAGATCTACCCTTTCCCACCAAGCAGCATCTAACATTGTGTCCTTCACTCTTTTTGAAGTTGCTTGATCTGTGTTTCTCCAAAATGACCAAAACTCTGAAATAAGAATGGCCCCAAGATTGGTCTTAACTTCCCTGAACCTCTTCACCATGATGATTGAAGAGGCAAATAGTGTATCTACAATCTTCAACAATGATAGATTGGTGTACTCCTTGTAGATTGTGAGGACATTTGTATGATTTTGTACCAATGTTGCGAACATCGGCATCGGGATAAAATCAGCAAGGGTTCGGAAAACCAAAATATCGTAAAAATCAAAAAGATGTCGGCAAACAATGGCAAAATCAAGATACCACCAGCATAGATCCATCTTAAATATGGATCTAACATAGCCGAGAGGGATCAATTTCTTCACATGCAAACTTCTTTATAGTGAAAAATACAATATGTTATTTTTCATAATTTAAATTGTATTTTTGAATGCTAAATAGAGTGTATATAGGACCAAATAAATGTTTTAACCATAAAACTTAATATACGTAATTGACATTAAAATATTTTACACAGCATGTACATCGAGACATTTTATCACGCAAATTAAATTGGTTTTTTTATTATTAATATATGTTTGAGTATATGTTAATATTAATTCGTATTAAAATATTTTATGATAACCCACATTGAATATCTTTTTATACAAAATTAAAATATTTTATATAAGAAGTTCATATGGACATAAATTAGTCAACATAAATCTTCAAATAGTTTATTTAAATATTTTAAAAAGTTTAAGATTTAAACATCTTACTCACACATTTTTTTACTTATAATTATTTTAGAGCATATTCATTTTTTTTATTATAAAGGATATTATTTTTCAATTTAGAACATAATTTTTAATTTTATTTTAAAAGGGGATGTTTGTTACTGTTGTTTATTTTTAAAGCTACATATGGGGCCTGAAGTAAGCCAGGAAGCCTTTGAAACTGCTTTTTGCTATGCAATTGCAGGAGTAAATAAAAGTTGCTTCAGTTGATCTCCAGTCAAGTTTTAGACTTTGAAAAGTTGTCTCAAATACCTGATCAGTCCCCTTGTTTCAATAGATCTTCAGGAAAATTCAAAACTCCCAGATTTTAAAACTTCCTAGAAAGATATTGTCAAAAGTTGTATTCTTCAAATATTTCAAGAAAAACCAAAAAATATTTTCGAAAGATGGCTCCAAAGAAGAAGATCCATTACACTAGATCAAATCCAGATCCAAATCCCCCACCTGTGTTTCAAAATCCTAATCCGATTCCCAAGAAGCTTAGAAGCCAGCACAGCCAAGAAAATTCTGCTAGTTCACCCCTTGACACATATCAGTAGAACCTTATCCAATCTCAGCTTACTCCTGGAAAAGCACCAACCTTTTTTGCCATTATCGTTGCCTCTCATAGTTCACCATCAGCACTTCAAACCATCTTTTCCACTCCCACATCCCCAGCACATATTTCAACTGGTATCCCTGCTCTTCCGACTGTTACACTTATCACTGCAAATATGGCAAACCAATATGCTCCCCTGCAATTACCTGCAAATCCAAGGGCTATGCCTCAAGATTATCAAAGCAAAATTACTTATTTTGATGGTACTGGCACTTACACAGCTCAACAACACACCAAGAAAATAATGGATTATTTTGAAAACTATGAGATTGATGATGATGATGTAAGAATGAAAGTCTTTGTCCAAAGCTTAACAGGAGATGTTAGAACCTGGTTTAGAGCACTCCCTGCAAACACTATCCATGATCCAGAGGCTCTTTATCAGACCTTCTTAAACAGATTGAAAAAAGAAAAAAGATCCTCTCCACATTTTATCAGAATATGAAAACTTAAAGAGAGGTCCACAGGAAACTGTTCAAGATTATTGCACCAGATTTAACAATGTATACAATGCTATTCCTCAAAATCTCAGACCTCCACCAGACCTGGCCTTGATTAAATTCCATGATGCATTTGACTCTGACATGGCATATCAACTTAGAGAAAGAGCTCCTAGAAGCCTAGAAGAAATGCAAAGTATAGCTGTCAGTGTTGAGGCCAACCTGATTTCTAAACGAGCTAGAGCCAGGACTGAAAAGAGAGTACCTTTGAAGGAAGAACCCTCTGCTTTTGAACAGAAATTAGATGCTATCATTAAAGGAATGGATAGACTTGGGGATAGGGTAAAAACAATTGAAAGAAAATCATCTTGGGATGGTCAACCAAGTAATGCTGGAAGAAATCCAAACTTTAGAAAGAACCAGAACCCTAACATTGCAAAGTCTGGGCCTGACCAAAGCATTAGACCTCCATTCCAAGAAAACTTTGTTGAAGCTTCAACTTCTAGCGAGCCCACTGAAGACACTCAAATTAACTTAATGGGGCTCAATAGTGAACAACAATTTTTCCTAACCCAAGAAGACCAAGAGGCTCACACTCTTGGTCAGTTCCAAATTCAATCAGGAGAATCATTTGATGTTAGGGAAGGGTATGACACAGCCACTATGAAGTTCACAAACAATATAATCTAAGAAGTAGGAGAATAGATGTCCCTGATGACAATAAACAGAAAGAAACCACGCAATCTGCCAAAGCTAAAATCAAGAACCCTCCTATACAAACTCCTCCTAAAGTAATTCCTAACCCAAACAATCCAACAGTTGAAGATGTTTCAGATAATCAACAACCAAATAAGCAGTCTTCAACTTCCATTCCTCCCAAAGAAATTGTGGGAAAACCTGCAGAAATTGACATAGAAACAACTTCAGCTCATGACAACATTCCTGTAAAGGAGATACATACTGAAAATGCAACAAAAAAAGAAAACCTTGCTGCCCGAAATGCAAAAATTCTAACTAAAAAACCTTTCAACCTTGAGACCGAAATAGGCAAGTCAAAGATAGCCATTCCACTGTCAGAACTGGCCAAGCATCATGTTTATAGAGAACAAATCAGCAGATCACTTCAAATTTCAGAAAACAGAGATGCAGTAAATGTTCTTGATGACCAACCCGAATTAATTTTTGGCCCTGAAGTAAATGAAAAATCGGTAGATGGAGGGGTTCCTCCTTTCTAAGTAATTGTAAGTCTGAACATTCATGATAAAATACTTCACAATGCAATGTTTGATTCTGGTGCTTCTCATAATCTAATGCCCAAATCTGTAATGGAGAAGTTGGACCTAGATATTACCAGGCCATACAAAGACTTGTTCTCTTTTGATCCAAGCCAAGTTAGATGTCTAGGACTAATCAAAGACTTATGTGTGTCATTAGTCCAATACCCTGCAAAAACAATTTTAATGGATGTGGTGGTAGCTGATATTCCACCCAAATATGGAATGCTATTGTCCAGTTCTTGGGGAGCAAAGCTCGAAGGATCATTACAGTTGGACATGTCTTATGCAACTATTTTAGTATTTGGGCAACCAAAGAAGTTATATAGAGAGACTTTAATGAAGTATGTGGTAAGTAGTCAAGAGAAACCTCTGAATTTTCCCATCTACTCCCTACACTCTGATTTAGACTCTTTCATTCTCTTTAATGATGAAACAAATCCCCCAGCTGATATCAAAGTTTTAACAGTTGAACAAACAGAAATCTCAAAGGAAAACTCTAGTGCTCGCATTCTAGAAATCTCCAAGGATAACTATACGTCATACCACCAAGAAAAACCAGCTGAAAATAAAGAAGTGTATCTGCCCATAAAACAAATCATTCAGACTCCTAACACTGACTATGAACATGAAATCCTTTGGTATTTGGAATTTGATGGATCAGTCAATAAATTAGGAGCAAGAGCAGGAATCTGGGTGTATAATCTACAAAATAACCATGCTGAAGGTCATGCATACAGGGTAAAATTTTAGATGCACTAATAACATGGCTGAATATGAAGCCCTCTTGCTAGGACTCAAAGTGGTCAAAAGCTTAGGGACAGTTAGGGTATCAATTTTGGGAGACTCTGATTTAGTCATTCAACAAATGAAAGGAAACTTCCTCACAAATGATTTCAGATTAAAATCTTATAGAGGGGCAGCAATTGAAATACTCAGTACCTTTCTAGAAACACAGCTTGCCAAAATTCCAAGGAAACACATTTTGCGTGCTCACAGTTTGGCAACATTTGCCAGCACTTGCAAACTGTCATTTGAGCCTAATCATCATTTTACAGCTGAGATTAAACACAAGCCATCTGTACCTGACAATGTAAAAAACTGGCAAGTGTTTGACAATGACACTCAGATTAACAACTTCTTGACCCTAAAAGAAGAATTTTCCAGCATTAATATAGACACGGGCACTGCTTGTGAAGTCAATCAAATAAACAAAATTGAAACACACATTTCAGCTGAAGCAGCAACTCAACTACTACATCCAACCAAATTTACCAGCAAAGAGTTGCAAGAGCTTAAAGAAATAGACTTTGATGAGACTGTGGGAGGAGAATCTGAAGTTATTAATTTAAAGGACAATTATTTACCCACAGGATTAACTCCTCTGGAAGACATTTTTTATTCTAATGATATTTCAAGGAAGCCCAAAATGCAGCCTCTAAATGCAGAGATTGAGGACTGTAACATAAGAACTGAACATTTGCCTCTGGACCAAAACCTTAAATATGTTGAACTATTCAAAGAATTCCAAGACGTTTTTGCATGGAGTTATGAAGATCTCAAATCTTATGATACTTTTGTGATCCAACATACAATACCCCTCAAAGAAAATAAAAAGCCTTTTAAACAAAAACTCAGAAGGGTCAACCCTGTACTCCTCCCTCTAATTGAAAAAGAAGTCAAAAGAATGTATGAAGCTGGAATAATTGCACCCATTAGATTTTCAGAATGGGTCTCTAACTTAGTTCCCACTAGGAAGAAAATAGGAGAAATTAGACTGTGTTGATTTGAGGAATCTAAATAAAGTCTCTTTAAAAGACCACTACCCCTTACCTAATATGGACCACATTTTACAAAGGGTAGTAGGTACCTCTAGAATTTCACTTTTGGATGGGTTTTCAGGCTTCAACCAGATTCTAGTTCACCCTGATGATCAGGAAAAAACTACTTTTACAACACCTTGGGGAACTTTCAAATATGTGAAAATGCCATTTGGACTCAAGAATGTAGGGGCCACCTTCCAACGCACAATGGACATAGCTTTTCCGAAAGAAATCCATGATTTCCTGGTCATATACCTAGATGATCTCACTGCATTTTCCAAATCAGATCAGCAACACCTAGATCATCTGAGACAAGTGTTTTTAATCTGCAGAAAACATGGTATATCACTAAACCAAAAGAAGTCATTATTTGGCCTAGAAGAGGGCAAATTGTTGGGTCACATAATCTCAAAAGATGGCATTAGAATTGATCCAAATAGAATACAGGCCATTCTGCAAGTTCCTCACCCTAGAAATATCAAAGAACTTCAGGCTTTTCTAGGAAAAATCAACTTTTTAAGAAGATTCGTACCTAATCTTGCTGAATTAATCAGACTACTGAACAACATGTTAAAGAAGGATTCCAAGGTCAAATCGACAGTAGAGGCCAAACAAGCATTTGAAGAAATTAAATTGGCTTTAACTAAAACACCAATCCTTACAAGCCCAAAGTTTGATAGGGACTTCATGATATTTTCATTTGCATCAGAACACACTATTGTTGTTGTCTTATTGCAAAAAAATGACCAAGGATGTGAAAAAACCATAGCTTTCTTTAGCAAAGCACTCAGAGATGCACCTTTAAAATATCAAATCATGGAAAAACAGGCTTATGCACTTGTAAAAGCCATTAAGGACTTCAGAGTTTATATCTTATACTCTCATGTAATAGCTTATGTGCCAAATAATGTTGTCAAAGATATCCTAACTCAGGAAGGAATTGAAGGCAAACATGGCAAGTGGATAGCTAACATTTTGGAATATGACATTGAAATTAAACCAACAAAGCTGATAAAAGGACAAGGATTAGCTAAACTTATGACTGAAACCAATTTTCAAGCCCTTGACATCAATGAACTGGATAATGAACAGGAGATGGCGACTCCACAGATCAATCAAACCTTTCTACAATCACCTTGGTATGCTGATATAATTTATGTATTGCTAAACCTGCAGGCTCCTCTAGGGTTATTCACTAAGAAAAGATTTCTGAAAATGAAAGCCTCAAAATTTTGTATTTTAGATGATGCTTTATTTTGGAAAAATCATGAAGGCATTTTACTGAATTGCTTAACAAAGGATGAAACTGACAAAATGCTGAAAGAATTTTATTGGCCCACCCTATTTGTTGATGTGAAAAATTTCGTTTCTTCTTGCCATAAACGTCAAATTTTTGAAGGCAAGAGGAAGCTTTTGCCTCTACCCCTTAAACCAATTTCCACTGAAAGACCATTTCAACAATGGGGTTTAGACTTCATTGGGGAAATTCATCCTCCCTCATCCGGCCAGCATAAATGGATCATGACTGCCACAAACTATTTCACCAAGTGGATAGAGGCCATCCCATGTAGACAAGCAATGATTTAGTGATCATGCAATTCCTAGAAACCAACATTCTGTCCAGATTTGGTTGCCTTGAAAAGATTATAACTGACAATGTTGATGCTTTCAACCCAAGAGAATGATCAATTTCTGTCACAAGTACTACATTACCTTAGGCCACACCATAGCCTATTGCCCTCAAGGTAATGGCCTAGCTGAGTCATCCAATAAAAGCCAGATCAATATCATCAAGAAAGTATTGGAAGAAAACAAGAAAAACTGGCATAAGAAGCTTATCAATGCACTTTGGGCAGACAGATTGACTACAAAGAGATCCATTGGAACAAGCCCCTATGAGTTGGTTTATGGCACGGACGCTGTATTCCCTTCATCTTTGGAAATCCCTGTGATGAAGTTGCTACAAGAAGTGCAGGCAGAACCTAATGACATTCAGAGAAGAATAAATCAGAATATTCATTTACAGCAAACCAGAGAAGAGGTATATCAGAAATCTCAAGTACTACATGAAAAACTCAAGAAGATATTTGATAACAGGACTAAGGCAGAGGATTTCTATATTGGAGACAAGGTTTTGAAATGGGACTCCAGGAGAGAAGATAAAGGAAAACATGGCAAGTTTGACTTCCTATGGAAGGGGCCTTTTGTCATTCAAGCTGTACAAAGAAACAATACTTACTTTTTAAAGAGCCTGGATGGTACAAAAGCAGAAGGTGGACCAGTTAATGGTTGGATGTTCAAGCACTATTTTGATCCAACTGTCTAAAGGTATTTTTGGACAGCAAATTTGCTGAAGTTGAAGCTCGAAGAGAAGGCCCTAAGCTTCACAACTACAACTATCATAAGTATAATAAAGCAACCAGCAGAAGGGAATTTCACAGCACAATCAAGAGTTATGGAAAAGGCTGTCTGAACTGTTGTTCTTGACTTTTCATCAGGAAAAGCCATCCCCAAGTGGAGCCACTATTAAGTTCCTATACCAATAGGTGTCATTTTTCATGATTGACATTGATGAGCTCTAATATGTTCCTACCTTTGGCTAGTTGCAAGGTTTTCCATATTCCCAAGAAATCAAAAAGTTAAAAAATGTAAAGAGGGTATGCCCTAAAAGAAAAATCAAAGGGCAAGAAGAATGAAATGGTCAAGAAAATGAAAGAAATGAACCCCAAACAAAGGACCATGAAAATGTGCAAGTCCAAATGCCACTACTGCTCTATTTTTGCAAAATTTGATGGTGGGCAGCTTGTTCATTTATGCTATCAGGGATGGATGGCCAAACAGTTTAATCTTGGCCAATTCATATTTGAATTTACTTGTCTTAGAAATAGAGAAATAATACCTGTCCAAATTGTTTGATCTTGGCAAGTGAATAGATAAGTATAGAAGCAAAGGAGCTCAATTGTTAAATCTGTGCCCTTGGATGTTATAAGGGTAGATTTAAATAGGATTCCAATGAAAAGAAAAAAAAGATTGAAAGGGTCTGCTAGTCCAAGTGCACCCATAGAAAAAGAAGAAAAAATGTTAGGAACAGTAGGCTGGGTAGGCAGTTTTGGTGTTGCAGAAGCATGCTTATGGTTAATTTTGTTTCTCAAAGATGTTCATCTTATTGTTATCATAAGTACCATGACAGCTGTTTGGTAACAAATCAAGTAAGGCATGACTAACTTCCCTTCACACTTCTCTCAAAATCACTTACTAACCTCCCGGGGAGCCGACAGTATTACTGTCGTACCAAGGACACGCGGCACCCTCCGATCGTGCTCTCTGCCTCTCTGCCCTAAACCACTCTGGCCCATAAGCGGTGCAGGAGGAAACCGCTTACCACCCTCCCGCTGACCCCGCCCGCTGACGTCATCGCCATGTCACCTCCACGTCACCCTTTTGTACCCTCCACTACACAACAAGATGTCTCGTCATGATGACATCATCTGACCAAAAAGCGCCAAAAAGTCCCGCGAAAGCCAATTTTGTTAAAAACCACAGGAAAGTGTCATTTTCACCATTGTTACTGTGAAGCTTCTGCATGCAAATTACGTCCAATTGAGTGCGAAACACATCTAGTCCGCCACCCGGCCAACAAACTCCAGTGTCCTGCCCCACAGCCAGCCATTTGACCTGCAAATACATAGCTTTCATCCGTAATCCAAGTATTTATTCATTTTTGCCCTGCAAACCTGCAATTTTGCTTTTTTGCCGAAAATTCTACTTGAGAAGCCAAATTCGAGTTGAAAACAGTCTGTTTATTCATAAAAAGACTCCCAGAACTCTTGTTTTGCCTACTTTTGCTACAAAAACCCAAATTCCAATTTAAAAACACAGTAACCAAGTATGGAAGCTCCGGTGGCCCTGAACACTGCTCCCCTCAATGCGCCGCATAAAGACTTGGAGTGGTTACCCTTGGCTTACAGAGATTTTCAAATCAAAGACTTAACTGGTGACAAAAACCACCTCCAGGCATTTTGTGAAATTAGGAACAGTCACCAAAGTAACTCTAACCTCTATGGAATATGGGAATCCAACTTGCCCATATATTACCTCCCCTCAGTAAATGTTTTCCCAGATATTATCCACCTATGTTGTGCCAATTATGAACCTGCCCAAAGAGCAATTATGACTCCATCTGGAACTGTCCTCTTTTATATAACTCCTGAGTCCATCAATGAAATGTTACACTTCAAACCCACTCAGCCTCTGGCTCCTCTTTCTATGGGATTCTTGCTTGAGCAGGGATCTAAACTGCCCAATTCTGAGATAGCCCGTATTGCTCAAATATCTATGAGACCAGATTGCCAGCCCAAAGAGCCACCTCCTTATGTCCATGTCTGGTTCAATTAAGCTGGAAGATTCCTTATTGATATGATATCCTATGTCCTGGGATTCAAGACAAGTGAATTTTTTGATGAGACCACGTTAGTTTTGTTGTCCATGTTTACTTCAGGACAGCCCCTTGCTGTCAAATATGACTATGTTGCTTTCATTGCCAACAAGATCCATGACCAATTCCTGAGTCTAGACAGAAAAGGAGTCTTCAAGTATACATCTTATATATATCATCTGTTTCTATATTATCACCCAGACAGTTTTCAGTTTCCTATCAGAAAATTAGATTCCAAAGGAGCAAGGAGGTCTATGATCTTTTGGACCTCAGTCTTCCACCATGTTTCTGAATCCCCTTATACTTACTGTGAGTTCATTGACTTGTTTATACATCCAGTCTCCTCTCTACTAATGAGAACTCCTAGATTCTTTGGTGATATGCAGAAGATTTTACAGCTATCCAAAAACTACAGAATAGGTGGCTGGTACCTCTACTAGAATCACACCGAAATCAGAATATATGGCTGTGAGCTATGCCCTTATAAGCTACCCAAATATGTGCTTATGAGACTGCTTGCTCTGGAGTA
Organism: Pinus taeda; assembly: GCA_000404065.3. NCBI lineage: Eukaryota > Viridiplantae > Streptophyta > Pinopsida > Pinales > Pinaceae > Pinus > Pinus taeda. Next base: position 38,397 of record APFE030905451.1, on the reverse strand, counting down.
TTTCAGAGCAACTTATCAATACATATTTAACTCACTTTTGCAGTGCAAAGAAAAAGGCCCAACTGAAAATAAGAAACGAGTTAGGCCCTTTAATCATTAACAAGAGGGAAGAACTTAAATTGAAGAAAGGTTTCTGGTGGGTACCACATGACCCAAATGGCTTTATCAGTGACAGAAAAGTAAAAAACAAGCTCTCAGCCTATAAACATTCTAGGATCCCTGAAATAGAGCAGTTTGCTAATCATGATGAGTGGGTAGAGGGTACATTAATATAATAACTTACTCAGCAAGAAGTGATGGAACAAGCTATGAAAGATCTTGAAAAGATCCTTGACTTGGACTCTTTTGGACATGTATCTTTCAAGCTGCCTCAGCAAACTGTAGTTGGCACATCCACTACTGGAACTTCTCAGCAGCCTACACAAGAAAGCGCTACACCAGCTACAGGGACAAAGGGCAAAGAAGTGATAGATACAAAGTAGCACATAATGACAAATTAGCCAGCAACATCAAGGGAACAGGGCCAAGGGCAAATCCCCCCTACCCAAACCAATGCACCAGAGATACCAGCGTTGCAGACTCCTCTAAATGAGGAAAAGGGCAAGAAAAGGGACAGAGAAGAACGCACACCTATGAGTGGACCAGCAGAGCAACCAAGGGCAAAAAGGCAAAGAATAAACCCCTTATCAGAAGAGGAATTTATTGAGGAAACCACAGGCAGACTAATAGGGGAAAAGATGGTCAACCACGAGACATCCCCAGTGTTGGAAACTTCCACCAGCTCTCACAGGCAGGACCTAGGCAGGCAACATAGTGTGGAAGTTTCATCCACTAGGCCGCAAAGCAAACAAGGTTCTGATATCAAAAAAACATTCACGGAGATAAAGGCCCAAAATGACCCACTAAGGCTGCAACTTTACAATCAGTTTCTCAAAATGACCCCCACCAACCAGCAAAGGTTAATGTCTGCATATGACATTAAAGAAGGTAAAATGATCTTGAGCCACTTTAAGCCTAAAGTGCAACAACCACAGCCAGCAGCTGACTACATCAGGACAAAGTTGAGGTCCTTGCCAAAGACATTCATCCAATGGACCAGATTGAGTTACATAAGCAAACTGGAGAGATGGTCTACTCCACATTAGCAGATAAGGCAATGTTGGCTCATAAATTGCAAAACTCATTAAACAACACCTCTGCTCAACTAGATTTGGAGAAGGCATCTTCTTTAGCCAAGGACACTAGGATAAAGTCCTTCGAGGATATTATCATCGAGCTGGGACATGATCCCAAGGATGCCAAAAGCATAAAAGCATTGATGAAGATGAAGGAAGAGGACATTGTTGCCCTCAGGAAACAACTAAAGCTGCCTACTACTATGCATCCACAAACTACAGAGGTTGTACAGCAAAAATCAGAGGAAGACATGATGGACCTGCTTATGAGAATGAATGCAAGATTAAGTGAGATAGAACAGGCACTGGAGAAAGCAATAAGAGAAAAACAGGGAGAGTCGACCTCCCAACCACCTGAAGTAGCTCCAACAGTCACAACTGCCCCTCCTACAGTTATAACAGTAGTGCCTCCCACTGTCCTGGCATCAACAGCAGAAATCACCACAGGTACATCAGCAACAGCAGCACTACCATGACCACAGAGGAGTTAATAAAAGCCATGGAAGAATTAAAACTCCAAGTATCAGAATTGAAAGAAGCCAAAGAGAAATTGGCAAATTAGAAGTGAGTTATGACAAATCCAAGTTGACTATGGCAGAAAAGACAAGAGAGGTTAAAGCATTAGAAAACAAGGTGAAAGCAATGGAAAAGGACCTCTCTTTAGATAAGCCTCTGGGAGAAATCAAAGGCATTTTGTGGGCTAACATCAACCAATCCATTAGTAATATGTGGAGATCTATTCAGGTTATTTATGAACAGATTGACTTGATAGCAGCAACCCAAGTGGAAATTCAAAAGGCCAGAACTTTATTGGGACATATATGCCTGAACAGGGCAACAAGCTAATACATTTTTTGAACACCAAGACCAGTGAAGAACTAGCAGCACTAGACATTAGAGACAAGACAGACACCATTCTAACAGTCAAAAGAGTTCTGACCATGAGAACCCTGATGCAAAATTTGGAGAGGAGGTGCCAAGACATGCAAGTGGAGATAAATTCTTTTATAGAAAGATTTGCAGTTTTGCATGAAAAGGGCTTGCCAAGTCTGTTGGGGAGTAATGAACGCCTAATGAGACAAGTTGAGTACATGCACAAGTTGGATTAACATGCTGCTGATCAAGTAAATGCATCATCAAGTACTTCAGGAGAGAAGGCCCTTCCATCTGGAAATTCTATAGACATATTTTTGGTATCTTTTATATCCTTGGTAAATCGAAAGTTTTGGTGCCATGTGCCATAAAGCGGAGAATAGGAATGGATGAGAGTCATGCGAGGCAACAATGTATCAAATCAGAATTAAATACACCCGAGAAAGTCGGGGCAACAGCGCGGAATATCAATGGAAAACAGCGACCAACCGACTCACCGAGCCTACAGTCAACATATCTCACCAACTGAGCAACCAACACAACAGCATTTATTTCTCCATGTTTTCAAGATCATTTATTTCTCCTTTTAAGTAGGTAGAATGAGTTATTGCTAGATATTCTCTTTGAGATATTTTCTAACATTTTTGTATAAATACCTCCCCAAGCGAAGTATTCGGGGTTGGTGATACATTTCTTAGACTGCGTTGTAACTCTGAAAATTTTCTGAATACAAAAGTTGTTGGAATCGATTATCGCTGGACTCTCTGGATATGGAATTGATAGCAAAGGACATGTTACAGAATTCTTGAATCATCTTATGGATCAATAAGTTCTTCTAACTTGTGTTTTACAGTTTCTATGTTTATTTATGTCATCTATGTTTCATAATCTAAATAATAGAGAAAAAGAATAACTCAGAATTTGCTTGTTTGCACTCTATGTTCAGTCTCTGTTATTATTAATGTTTACTTCAAAATTAGCATAAACAGGAATTTTTAACTACTCCTGTTTCCCCTGATTCTACCATATTGATTAAATGCTAAGAAATTCTTAAATGTTTCTTGGTCATAATCATTCACTTTCCCTCTATCAACATGATGAAGGATTCTTAATTGCCCTTCACCCATTGACTCCATTCCATTTGATTCCAGCCTATAAATTGTTCTATGGTTGATTACCTTGCTCTGTAGTACCATCCTCTATTAAAGAAATCACATCCAGCAGTTCATCCTCATAGACTCTATTAGCCCAATGGACTGAACTTCTCAGACTTACAGCCCAGTTCTATTGAATATCACCATCTAAACTCAAACGAAAACCCTTGTACTTCATAACTAACCTAATATACCTCAAAAACAAAGCTAAATTATAAAGAGAGAGCCCTCTCTGGACGCAGGTTGGCTACACCCTATATCTAAAAGATTGGTCTGTGGTTACCTCGGTCCTATTCACTTTCTTACAACTTTTGGGGAACAGCCTGAGTGATAACAGGGGAATGAACCAACAGACATACTTACACATCCCCTCATATTAGGTTGTAGAATGAACCTCTTGGCTCAATCAAAATATTGATAAAATTCAACAAACGTCGACTAGGCCAAAAAATCGTGATTTTGAGATAAAATCGCGATGTTATTGAGATGTTCACAACATTATTTTGTACAAAGTTACGGATATGTCGTGCATCCTTAATAATACTTCCAATCCAAAGCACATCAGAAGCAATAGATTTAAGAGCTAAATTCAAGGAATGGACAATCTAAGGTGTCCAAAATACTTGTGGATATTTAGCTTCCACAATCATGCCAGTAGCCTTGCAAATAAGTGCATTATCTATAATGATTTTCACACAAGAATCAACACCTATATCTTCAATAACTTTAATGACCAACTCACCAATGTATTGTGCATCCTTAAATTGTCCAAGTGCATCCAGTGATTTCAGGAAAACTGGTCCATTCGAGGAAGACACTATGAAGTTGACGAGTAGGTAGCGTGCTGGATTTGTGCATCCATCAGAAACAATACTAACCCCCTATATTGGCCATGTTGATTTAATCACCTCCAAAATGCTCACAAACCCTTTGCTAGAAGCTCCCACACACTCACAGCAAAAGACACGCTCAAGAATGAGTGACAAATGAGCCCAAATCAAGCTTTATTGGCCGCGCAGCATGACGCTTTTTAAGGGGACACATGTCCCAAAATCGAGACACACTAGCCACATTCTTGGGATTTGCGTGCCCGTTGAATACCACGATCTAGGACACGTCAGACATGCTCTTAGGACACGTGTCCTAGAAAATCATGTCAGATTTGTGGGATTTGAGACATGAGAGGGGTTCGAATAAATCTGGTTTCTTAGCCACCAATACAAAAGTAAACTTGCAAGAATCTTATGTGTTTAATGAGGTGGATGAAAATCTTGTTAGAAAAATCCCCAAATATTGGCAATGTTGATTTAATCACCTCCAAAATGCTCCCAAGCCCTTTGCTAGAAGCTCCCACACACTCACAGCAAAATACACGCTCAAGAATGAGTGCCAAACAAGCCCAAATCGAGCTTTATTGGCCGTGCAGCACACTTTTTAAGGGAACACATGTCCCAAAATCGAGACACACTGGGCACGTTCTCAAGATTTCTGTGTGTCCGTTGAATCCCACGATCCAAGACACGTGTCCCAGCAAATCATGTCCAATTTGTGGGATTTGAGACATGAGAGGGGGTTTGAACGAATCTGGTTTCTTAGCCACCAATACAAAAGTAAACTTGCAAGAATCTTCTATGTGTTTAATGAGGTGGATGAAAATCTTGTTAGAAAAATCCTTTAACTCTTTCCTCATGAACCATCTAAATTACAAGTGGGTTTCAAGTACTTAGATTTTTCATTAAGCCCAAAGATTATGGAATCAATGATTGGAGATGGCTCATAGTAAAAGTGAAACAAAGATTGATTTGTGGTGTAATAAGTGGTTGTCTATAGCTGGAAGGTCGATACTAGTAAAGTTAGTGTTAGGAAGTTATTCCAATGTAATAACATTCTCTAGCCCATATTCCTAATGGGGCCTTAGACAAAATCAAGAAGATAGGTTTCATATTTCTTTGATCTAGGAATAAAGAGAAAGAGGGTCTTCCATTGGTTCAATGGCAAGCCATTACAAAGTCTAAGGAGTTGTGGGGATAGAACCTTCAAAACAATTTCCTTTTTAGGAAGGCTTTAGTTGCCAAGAGTGTCTAGAGGTTTATCAAAGGGGATGAGTTTTAGATTCAATCCCTAATCCAAAAATACATAAATCCTCATTCTACCAAGCACTGGATAAGGAGCCCAACCCATTTGCAATGTTTCTACCATATGGAAAGCCATGGTCAATGTCTTCCTTGTGATTGGCAATTGCCTATCCTACAAGGTAGGTAACGGAGAGAGAGTTAGGATTGGAGCACACCATTGTGTTGGTAGTGGAAATGATTATAAGCTATCTAAGAACCTCCCTTCAAAGGCTTAGCATTTTTAATCTAGCTCAAGCAACCTATCAAGAAGCATCTCCAATCTGAAGTCGAGATTGGAAATAGGCAGATTTTTTGGTTGAGAAGAAAATGAAAAGGAATAGTGGAAGGCCTTCACATTAAGCTTAATATGTGTCATGTTCATAACAAAGAGGTAATTGATGATCTTGTACGGTCGAAGAATTCTATCTTAGGCATTATATTGCAAGACTAGGATACAAAGCCATGTATACTTCTGACAGCCCTGAGGCTCCATAGTGATGGTGGAAGCCACTTTCGAAGATCAAATCATCTCTAAAATCAAGCATATTTATGCAGCTTGCCATAATGAATAAATCCCTCACTTGGGTTGTTCTACAAAAGGATATGCATGGTCCAAGAAGGTACTCTCTATGTAAAAGAGAGGAGGAGAATAGTAGCCACATATTAATCCTATGTCCATCAACGGAGGTTTGGGCAGAAATGGACAAGATGTGAAGGATAGTTGGGGAGGGGAGACTGGCTAAGTGTTTCAAGCATTGGCAATAAAGGATTAAATTAAAAGAAATTAAAGCTCTTCCTTTGATTGTTTCATGGGGTATGGTCGGCTCACAATGTGAGTATCTTTGAGGTCAGATTTATTCCTCCTTTACAATCTACTATTCAAGCTAAGAACATTTTCTTCAGTTTCTAATTTGCTCCTAAACCTACTCTTTGAGGCAACTCTCTCAACCTCTTGTACACAAGTCGAGGGTTTGGTGGTACTTAGTGTTGGAAATATTGAGAGGGGGTTGAATCAGTGTTTCTCTTCATTTTTTAACATCACAGAACATTGTATTCATATTAACATTAATAGTACATTAGTAAGCAACACCATTCAATGACGCACAAACATCAAAACAGTAGACAACAAATTCTTAGGTGGAAACCCTTCTGGGAGAAAAACCATCGAATGCTTCTTAATATTTGTCTTCAAAAGATTTACATCAAGATTCTCAACTCCAACTGAAGGAGGCTCCAACCCCCTAGTTTATAAGATCCAACTTGAAGGATGCCCCTGTTGACCACACGTGTCAACAATTCTAAGAAGCAAAGTACAAAGCAAAAGATAAAAAAAATTCTGTCATTATCATCATGAAGCTTCTAATTTGTCAATGTAATCCCAAATTTTGCTATTGTATTGTAAAATTGATTCTAGTATAACTATTAAGCCATGTAACAACACCTAGGTGAGCCTATGATTCTTCTCAAAAGGTTTCCATCTAGGTAGTTTTTCAACCTCCCCATATAATCTATGTTTGTAAACACAGATAATTAACAGAGATTTCTCCCAGATATACCCCAAAGCTAGGATGGAATTGACAAGGTCTTAGGTGAGTCATGGTGTTATCGAATCGATGTATTTTATCATACTAGAGCATGTGTCTTGAGTCGCAGAATTTGGATGAGTCTTAAGGGGTTTGTGTCTATTATAAATTTCCCCTTCTAAGGGTTGAATATTGTAAAATCTTGGTGTAAAAAATGTGTTTAGGAAATATTTTTGGTGAATGGTTCTTCATAATTAAAACACAATTACCAAATATTTTTGAGATACACTTTGAGGGTGGAAAATGTGTAATTCCCCTCTAGAGTCTTTTAATTAATTTTTTTCTGGCAAAAATAAAAATAAAATAATTAGCTAGAAAATTAATTAATTTGAGAGAAATTAAATTTTCTCCAAGTAGAAAATTATCCAAAATTCATGGGTCAAAAAAAAATGGCGTTATCGATCAAGGGAAAAATCAAAATTTTAAGAGAAATTGACCCTTTGGACCATGTTGGTTAAGTCAAAGAAGGTGTTTTGGGGGTAAAAGTTCAAAATATTATTTTTTGCACTAAGAAAAAAGGAATTTAATGTGGAATTCGAATTTTTCCTCAAAATCAAGGAATAAAATTCAAATTTTGACGGATCAAATAATTTTTCTCCATCATCTAAGGTGATCGAATTTTTTCAAGAAGATCAACAAATAAAATTGTTTTGACAAGGATCAAGCCATGGATCAAGGAACTAGCCATTATTTTCCACTTGGAGGGGTTTGATCCTCTAACCATGGATCAAGGAATAAAATTCAAATTTTGACTAGGATCAAAGAATTTTTCTCCATCATCTAAGGTGATCAAATTTTTTCAAGCAGATCAACAAATCAAATTGTTTTGACGAGGATCGAGCCACAGATCAAGGACCTAGCCATTATTTTCCACTTGGAGGGGTTTGATCCTCTCATTTTATCTATATATGGAAGCTTTCAAGCTCCTCATTGTAACTTCAACTGTGTTGAAAATCTTTTGTACTGAGCTAAGCTCTGCTATAATTTTTGCATTAATAAAGACTTTGGGGTTTCAATTCAAGGTGTTTTCTCGCTTGATGATATATGGTATGTGTTGAATTATGTTTAATGTTCTAATTGTTTAACTAAAGACTACTGTTCCATGGACAGTTGTTGAGTTATCTATTAACACAGGCATCTTGCTTTAGGCACTGCTTTGGGGTTTCAATTCAAGGTGTTTTCTCGCTTGATGATTCATGGTATGTGTTGAATTATGTTTAATGTTCTAATTGTTTAACTGAAGACTATTGTTCCATGGCCTATTGTTGAATTATCTATTAACACAGGCATCTTGCTTTAGGTACTGGGTTGGAGTAAGCACATTGAATATAGCAGGTATCTCTAGGTCTCTAGACTTCTTGTGTGAATCAGGCCCTCTTGGACTAATAATCTATCTTATGTGTAGAGACCTTTAGATGTTTAGCCCTTAGGTATGACCCAAGTACATGGAATTCAAAGTGATTGCATTTGTTTGAACCCTAAGCTTATCTAAGCTAATGTATAGAACATATCGTGACCGTCGAATTGTAAGTTACAAAAGTATATAGTAAAGAAACACACTTTACCTAACTCCACACTAGACCAAGTTATACTTAACTATTTCCTATGTGTCGGAATATCCTAACATCCCCCTTTAAGAACAACTTGGGATAGGATTGAAGGATGTACAAATATGACACAATAGGAGAAGGAAGGAGACATTAGAGCCTATCCCCCCTTAGTGACAACTTCCTGAACTCCAACCATAAATCGAAGTTTAGTAAACTTCGCCTCTATGAGAGCCTTTGTAAAGATGTCCGCAACTTGATCATCTGTTGAACAATATTGCACTTGAAGAACATGGTCATGAATGAGCTCTCTGATGAAGTGCATGTGCAGTTTAATGTGTTTGTTGCGCTGATGTTGGACTGAATCTTTGCATAGTTGAATGGCACTTTGATTATCACACCAAAGTGTAGTCGGATGTTGCTTAAAGCCAAACTCTGACAATATCTGACGAAGCCACAGGGCTTCCTTACTAGCTTCTACGGCACAACGATACTCTGCTTATGCTAAAGAAAGAGAAATGGCACTTTGTTTCTTGCAAGCCCGTGTAATAGGTGGTTTGAGTGAACACATAGCCTGCAGTAGACTTCCGATCATCAGGGTCACCAGCCCAATCGAAATCAGTGAAACCAACCAATAGAGGAGATGCTTCTGCACTGTAATGAATCACAAACTGAACTGTACCTCGAACATAACGAAGTATTCTTTTAGTTGCTTTCCAATGACTTTAATGTGAGTTTTGCATAAAACGAGCAATAAGACCAACAGCAAAGGAAAGGTCGGGACGAGTATGGGTCAGATACAAAAGTTTTCTTACAAGTTGACAGTATAAGGTAGCATCAACTTCAAGGCAAGTACAAGTGATTGAAAGATTGGCTCCAGGCTGAAAGGGAAAAGGGGCTAGCTTACAGTCTTCCATGTGAAAATGGCGTAGAAGATCACAGGCATACTTGGACTGGGAAAGGGAAATACCTTCCTTGGATTGCAAGACTTGAAGACCAAGAAAATAATGCAAGTGTCCTAAGTCTGCCATTTCAAACTTCTTTTTAAGGCTGGACTTCACATGGTTTATAAGGTTGGGATCACTACCAGTAAGGATAAGATCATCAACATAAAGAACAAGAATGATAGGAGACTTGCCCACTTTCTTGGTGTAGACAGTATTGTCAGAATGACACTTAGAAAAGCCAGTTTCTAAAAGAAAGCTATCCATTTTGGCATACCAAGCCCAAGGGGCTTGCATGAGACCATAAAGGGATTTCTTACGCCGACATACAACGCTGGAGCCTGTTTGTATAAAGTCAATAGGTTGTTCCATATAGATTTCTTCATGCAAGAAGGCAGATTTAACATGCATCTGATGGAGTTCCCATTTGAAAAAGGCAACAAGGGAAAGAATAAGGCATATAGAGTTCATTTTGGCAAACAGGGGGGAAGGTTTCAGTATAGTCAATGCCTTCAACTTGTGAAAAAACCCTTAGCAACAAGATAAGCTTTATGTTTATCAACTTTTCCATCTGGTCCATACTTGGTTCTGTAAATCCATTTGCATCTAACAAGTTTTCATCCCTTTGGAAGAGGAACAAGATCCCATGTATCATTTGCCAATAATGAACGATATTCTTCATTCGTAGCTGTGTCCCAATCTGGATGGCCTGAAGCTTCTGCAAAGGTGTCAGGATCATAATTCGCTGAAGCTTGAGCTAGTAAAGAAGAGGCTCTAACGAACTGAGAACATGTACATCGTTGATCTGTAGGATCACCGACAAGAGCACTTGCTGCATCCCGAGTAGCACGGACCCATTTTGGAAGCTGAGGAGCTGAAGGAGGATCCTGAGAAGGTGGGGGAGGATTGTCATCCTCGCTGTCATCATCTAAAGAAGAAATATTTTCAGAAGTAGAAGGGATAGAGAGAGGTGGCACATCCGCCGAACTAGGCTCATATGCCGATATATTTTTAGCAAACTTTACAACTCTTTTAATGATAACATTTTTGGACTTAAGTGGAATAAGTTTATATCCTTTGACATCTTTAGAATATCCAACAAAAATACATTTTTCAATCTTAGGTTCTAAAGCTTTATGTTTCTCATCTGGAATATGGGCCCATGCTTCACTTCCAAAAACACGAAAGTGACTTACATATGGTTTAATTGAACTCCATGCTTCTTCTGGGGTGATATTCTTTAAAACCTTAGTAGAAGTGCGATTTACTATGTAATTTGCACAGTTAATTGCTTCCGCCCAAAAATTAAGACTAAGTCCTTTAGATTGAAGCATACAATTAACCATCTCCTTTAAGGTGCGATTCTTCCTTTCAGCTACACCATTTTGTTGTGGAGTATATGGAATAGTATGTTGCATTTGAATTCCATTCTCAGTGAAAAAGTTGATGAATTTGTTGTTAACATATTCTTCGCCATTATCAGATCCTTAGCTTAAGAATTTGATGTCCAGATTGTTTTTCAACAAAGGCCTTAAAGGCCAAGAACATGTTAAATACTTCACTCTTGAGTTTTAAGAAGTATACTCAAGTGTGTCTGGAGAAATCATCAATGAAAGTTAAGTAATACTTGTAGCCAGAGAATGAAACAACTAGAAGTGGACCACATAAATCACTATGCACAAGCTGTGAAGGGGCTGAGGCGTGCTAAGAGGCACATTTTTCAAACCCCATGATGTTTTCAGAGTACACATTCGGAATAAACACCATCTCTGCAAGATACCATTGGAAGACCTGTCACCATATTTTCTTTACATAGATTCTGAAGGGAGCGATAGTTTAAGTGACCAAATCTCTCACTTCATCATTAAACTTATACAACCTTGTAGAATCATCAGCAACGCCAGTAGCTAAAATCTGTCTAGGATCTCTTAGGTCCTTAATTACAACATCGTGAGGTGAAAATTCAACGATTTTACCTTCCCCTGAATGAGTTATCTGATATACAGATAGAAGGTTGCAGGATAAGGTTGTAACACATAATACATCATTAAATTGACCATTGTCTATATGAACAGTTCCAGTCCCTACAACACTAAGAGATCTATCATCACCAACATATATATTTTTGGTGTTACAATCATTTAAAGAAGAAAACATGGCTTTGCTTTTGGCCATGTGATAAGAAGCTCCAGAATCAATGAGCCACTCATGAGAATGAGAAGAAAAAGATACATTTAGTGCATAACCAGACCAAGATGCTTGACAACTACATGCAGAAAGTGTTATTACTGAACATGAAGTTGAAGTTGAAGAGTGCTCCAAATGGATGTTATGCTTCTTCATTGTTGCTTCCAAGGCTTCCATCTTCTTAAAGCATTTAGATTCTAAGTGACCATCTCGACTAGAAAAGTGGCAATGTCTATTAGCCTTCTTCCCATTGTTTTTATTTGCCTTATCATTTTGTTGAAATGATTTTTCTTTTGAGATTGAAATTGCTTAGGGCCCTTGCTTGGTTTAGGACCATTCTTTTTAGGATACTGCTTCTTAGGATTCTTTGAATTTGGTTGCTGCTAGGCGGCTAAGGCTTTCTTAGAAGAGTTTCCAAGATTAAGAAGACCAAGATATAAGAGCTTTTCTTGTTCTCTTACTAAAGAATCACAAAAGGCATCAAAAGAGGGGGACTTGTAGTCTTGTCCTTGAGAAATAAAGGCTTCTCTAGTAGAATGGAAGGTGGAAACAAACACAGAGTAGGTTGGTCCCAACTTAGTAAGAATGGAATAGATAAGGATACTATCTTCTTTCTTAACCTTAACACCTTCCAAGAGAAGTCTAAGGGTCTTGAACTTGGATAAAAAATCTTCAATGGAAGAACAATTATTGGGGTCCAATGTAAGCAACTCATTCTCAAGTTGATGGGCTCTAATTTCATTTTTAATTCCAAAAACTATAGTGAGTTGTTTCATTGTTTCATTAGGAGTATCAAGTTCTGCGATATGGAATCTAAGGTCTGGAGAAGTAGACATCCCTGTTAACCCACGTGCTTGATCTTGCTATTTTCCCATTTGGCTGCATAATCTTCATCTTGAGGTTTGGTTTCTTGGTGTGAGGCTATTCTGTAAAGACCTTTACTTCTTAGTAAATCCACAATGTAGGACCACCATTGGAAGTAGTTGGTACTGTCAAGAATAACTTGGCATGGACTTTCCATTTTAACAGAAACTGAAGTTGTAGATGTTGAAACTAAGTGTTCCGATGGAAAGATCTCGAAAAATTAGGCTGATTCAAAAAAACGGCTTCCAAATGAAGAAGTTAAGGCTTTTTGAAGAAAAGTTGTTGAAGATGCTGACGAAGTGCGTGAATGTGCGGAAATGAATGATAATGTTATATTTAAAAAAATCCCCCCCACTCCCCAGACTTAATCTACTTAGCTCACTTAAGAGAACTAAAAAAAAAAGATTATGTGACTCACTCTTATAAATAAGGGAAAGTCACTTTTACAATGGTACTTTATGAGCTACCCACTAAATTGTAACTTAAATAAAAGATAGAGAGACTTATTCTAAATGAGCTAGTTTAAAAGCTTGGTAATTTTTGGAAATAGGAAGGGGTTTTTTTTAGTCACTGGAGCTTTGGGTGCGTGCTTACTTGAAAAAGCTATTTTTTGCCTACAAAACAAAAACCACAAAACCCAACACAGACATACAAAAAAAACAAACCTTACAGCTTGAAGTTAGCCGAAAACTAAATATTTTCCTCCATGTTTCTCATTTTCCAAGATCACACTAAGACGCAGCGGAAAAGAGCATACGCATGAGAAAATTCTTCCTTTCTGTTTCTGATTTGCCCAGATCGCACAGAGTCGCAGGGCAAAGAGCATACGCAAAAATTAAAGGTATAGATTCGGTAATAAAAAATAGAGAGCTAAATAAATCGAAATAAACAGAAAGATGAATAGCTAGAATTCAAATAAAGTTTGTATACCTCCAGATCTTAAAATTGACGTAGCAAGGGCTACCGGAAAGCAATCAAAAACAGCAAATCTAGCAAATGACAGTCAGATGCAGTTGTACCGACTTCAGATTTGGATCACCAACAAATGCAACCCTCAAATAGCTCTGATACCATGTAGGAATTTACAGGGTAAGTTCCTCAAACAGAACACCAAAGGACACCGCTCACAAATAGATCACAGATCAATACACTAGTATTTTTGACATGGTTAAAACCCTCAAAGAGGGAAACAGTCCACAGCCTGAGCCAACACGGCCACTTCAAGCAATTTATTAATAAAAGAAATAAAATTTACATAAGTTTCTCTCATGAACGGTTACCCTACAAATGACCTCCATGCTCTTTAAATAGATATCATGGACCAATCGGGTGTTAAGCCACGGATCAAGTGTCGGTAATACCGAGGATAGAATGAACTGTCAGATCACTTCATGTCTAGAACATATCATGACCGTCGGATTGTAAGTTACAAAAGTACATAGTAAAGAAACACACTTTACCTAACTCTACACTAGACCAAGTTATACTTAACTATTTCCTATTTGTCGAAATATCCTAACAAAGAGGAGTCCTCCAACCCAAAAAAATAGATTGTTCAACCTATAAGGGTTGATCTAGGGTATGGAGACCAAGATCTGCAAAACCCAAGTGATATTTTGGCAACATCTAGATTCATTGAGGAAGCCGCTAGCCATAGAGGGTTTTTCTATTGTTGCAACTAGGGTTTTTCTTCAACAATTGATTTCTAAGGTTGTTTTGCAGGTGGATCCTCAAGTTTGAGGTCATTTTTTGGGCATTTTTCAATGTTTTGAGGCTAGATTCCTAGCCACAAGGGCTAGATGCCATTTTTCGCTTAGCCGCAGGGATTGGAGGGCGAAAAGCCCTAGTCGTGGCCTCTATTTAGCCTACCCAAGAGGGTCGCAAGCCTAAATAGGCATCTAAGCCTAGGTCGCAACCCTAGAAGGCCTCAAATCCAATTTTCACAAGTGAATTTGAGGCTAACTATTTGTTTTGCAGGCCTACAAAAAATTTTAGCAAGGGTTTGCAGTAATTTCTCATTATATTTTTGCCATCTCGTGGACTAATCTTGGTTTTGCAAGCTCATTATCCATTAAAGATGGGTTTCATGGGCTCAAAATCATTTGTTTCATCTTCCAAACACTTTGAGGCCTAGTTGTCAACCTGCCACTTTTAGACCTCCCTGCAAGGGTTTCTAGGGATTCTAGCCCTAGTCGTCACCCTAAAGGGCCTCTAAAACCTAGCCATTTGCTCAATTTGTCATCCAAATTACTTTTTTGGGCTAATCCTTGTGTTTGCAGGAGTATTACATGTGAAAATTTGGAGACCAAAATCCCTATTACAGCAAACTGATATTACTTCTCCTGCTTGTTAATTCGTGCAAGTTATTTACTGTGTTACATTGTAAATATCGAAGTAAATATGACTACGGCCTTCACTAATTAAATTATATGCAAAAACAAGAACTAAGCAAGAAGAAGTAACCACACACACAATTGACACCGTTGTTTTTGGACAAATGTCCACGAAAAAACCCAATGCGGGAAAACCAGTGCAGCAGCCGAGGGCTTGTATTATTATGCAGTAGTTTCTTAATACAATATTTGGATGCCTTATGGGCTATCTGATACAGAGAATTTGACTAGCAGAGAAATTAGTGAGAAATACCTCACACTATCCCTAGAGATTCAATACTAATCCAAGCTCTGGATGGGAAGCCCCACACTACATCTGCGTCAGCCTACGCAGTTCAGCGTCACACCTATAGGGTCTGCGTCACCCTTCTTGCTTGTCAATTTGCCTCTAAAACTTCGACACTCTGCCCTTTCGGTCTCACACATCGGCTTCTGGCTCTAGAACTCGACTCTCCAGCAAATTTCAAATCTCCTCTTAGGCTCTATGCAACCTCAGCGTGACTCTACACTACCCAGCGTGGCTCTGCACTACCTCAGCGTGGCTCTACACTGCCCAGCGTGGCTATCCGTTGCCTCGATGTAGCTCTACATTGCCCAGCGTGGCTCTGCGCTACCTCAGCGTGGCTCTACATTGCCCAGCGTGGCTCTGCGTTGCCTCAACGTGGCTCTACACTGCCTAGTGTGGCTCTGCGTTGCCTCTTCTAGATCTCTCTCTGCCTCCTCTACAATGTATCCCCAGATCAACAAACTCTCCAACCATAAAACTATCCCTGCCCCTCACTGCAAGAAATCTTCTTTGTGACCTCTCTAACAACTATTACTCTGCTCTCTTGAGAAAATCGATCTCTGATCTCTCACTCGATGTATCTTCCAAATGCCCATCGAAGTCCTTATAATCTTCTCATTGAGTAATCAACAGCCTAGATAAAATTCTAATAAATGGCTTAGATCATTTTGACTCGATCTCCGTCTTCTAGAAGATTCACACCCAATTTTATTAATACCCTTTAATTATTTTAATTTTTTATGTTTAGACTTAAGCATCCATTAAAAATAATTAGTTATTTTGATAAAATTATCTTCGGGTGGAATTTCCCAAAACGATTTCTAGGTATTTTAGAATACATGTGTCCTAGACTACCTACAAATTTTGAAGCTTAAAGCACATCTGATGCTACTAGAAATCAAAATTACACTTGTTGGAGGTCTCACATCATCATTTTGAAGTCATTTGGCTTAGTCGCTAGCTTAGGTGGCCTATCTTGCCTCGGTTGTGGGGTTTTCGTGACCTTCTTACTTGTTTACAAGCTAACAATTTGTGGTTGTCGGTGCTCAAAGGCTAAACCATTGTCAAGACTCTTCATTTGGTGTGTCGAGTTGATTTCAAGTCAACAAACTTGATAGTAGAGCAAGGCCTCTAAGGCTTGAGGGTTTGATCTCTCTAGCCCTCTCTCTTTTGATGAGTGTCCTGAATGATCATATATGAAGCTAATATAACAGTGGCATAATAAAATGCTAATCACCCTAAAGAAGCTTAAACACATCTATATTAATCTCTATTAAGTTTGCTAGCTTCTCATATAAATTTTGGGATTGTCTTAACAAAAATAGCTTGCTAGTCTGATTTGCAAATCGATTGGTAAATTGATCATATGAATCTTGCATCAACTTATCCCTTGTATTCCTTACATTATCATTGGTAAGATAAGTAAGTGGTCTCTTTCATCTTGCATCTTGTAGCATTGCATTATATTGTCTGGAATTCATCATCAATCATTGTTAGCAATCTCTTATTGTGCTTATCTCTATTAGTGCTTGTCTACTATGCTTCATTTGCTCATAATCTAAAGTGGCAAATTGCTCTCATTTTGTTCTTAGACTTAAGTGTTAAGTAACATTATTATAAGAAGAATTTAATGAGATCTTAATAAGCTCTAATAATCCTTTGGATAATTGAGATTGATAATTTCGTATATTTGAAATTTCTAGCCTTATTCCATTGTGATAAAGTACTCTAGAACTTGTTCTTGAGTTAACCTTACTACTAATCTTGTCTCATTGGAATTTATAATTTATTGTTGCATAAGTGAGAAAATTATCTTGTGTTGAATGTCATTGTGAGCATTTTGATTTCAAAGCACTTAGCACATCTTAATAATCTCATTGAAGTTTTCCACTCAGGACGGAGGCACCTAGGTGGCTAGAACCCCACAAGAGGTATCATTAATGAGGCCATAGCTTCCTTTTGGGCTTCTTTCTACTACCAGAGTTTGTGACTAGTTCCAAAAGAATCGAGAAGAAGGAATAACTTAGACTAGGCATATAATTAAAAGTAACCAAGAGCTTGCATCTCACATAGCTTTAGGTTGTGCACTTCATATAGGATAGAACTTGCATACTGCAACAACTATTAATCCAATAACTTGGAACTCTAATCCTAATTGAGCAAGTAATCAACCTCCTAAGGCATTCGTCTCTAACTTAAAATCTTAAGAAATTTAATCAAAGTGTGCTTAATAATAATACTTGCCTCTAAATTCCATCCAAGTTGCTAGGCCATTCAGTTGTGTCTCCTTAACTTGTTGGTTTCCCAACAAGTTGTTAATCATCTTATCCATGGGGACTACCCCCCTTAATCTACAATTAGGAAACAACTTAAACGGAGAGGGCAGGGATCAGAGTGATAACCCCTGCCCTGAGCGTTGTTGCAATCATGTGTACAATTTGAGCGACAACAGTTGCAATGCCCTGTTTACCAGCTGCGACTAGAAGGACGCTCCAACACCCTAGTTTACATGCTCTAACCTAAAGGATGCTCCAACACCCTGTTTACCAGCAGCAACCGGAAGGCCGCTCCAATGCCCTGTGCAAGCTCCAACCTGCCTTAGAACCACATTGCCACCCTAATCAGCCAGCGGGCCATGTTTCACAATTTTCACACTGAATCCACCTGTGCAACTAAACATAAACCCTAGCTTGCCAAAATGCATTAATAGTGTCAATACTTAGCATCATCTAAATCAATGAATGCTATCTATCACAGAATCACAATGTCTCTCTGCAAAACCCTGATGGCAACAAATCTGCTCAATGCCTCCTATGGTATACAGATCAACAGTGTTTCCCAACAGCAGCATACAAACCCTAGTCCTTCTAACAATAATATACGAATCATCAATATTCTGTGATATGTTACAACTTACAACCTATCAGCATGAGTGTATTTACAACAATATATTCTTAAATTGATGGTACTCAGGGTCAAGCAAAACAGGCTTCTGGCTATGGTCAAGAATCTGCCCAAAGCATTAGCACACTGTCTACTCAGCGCCATGCCAATTCTCAGATGCATCATTTACATTTAAGTTGGTACCTTCCTCAGCGAAGTACACGGCATGAACTGCAATATAAGATACAGCATATAGAGGGCTTATGGTAATAGACATCAACTGTAGCATATATGACAGAAAAAATTATGTTCCATTAATACCTAGCAGTCAACCTTACTCTGATCATCAATGTATCACTGCTCATCAGCAACAATACATTCATCAAATCCTTCTCATTGCAAAGGCTAGAGTCTAGACCAATCATGTCTTAGCTCACATGTATCTACATACATAGATCTATCCTCGTGGTATTACAAACACCTACACATGCGACACTGAGTCATACATGGCCAACAATATTTCAGTTGTATTTCAAACAGACTAGTGCATAGGTCTCCTTGTTGGGATTCAAGATGCCACCAGACTATATCACAAGCCTGCTGCTTCAATCTTCACAAAATTTCCATTAGATCTGCATCAAGGTGAACAACCATACTGTTAAACAAATGTTGCTTTGTAGACAAGTCTGGATGATTAGATGCCTTCTGTCTGCTGCCAATAATATGTTGATGTCTCTGCCTGTAGATATCTTCTTACAGTGCCTATTGCAATAGTCTAGAATAGAATCTCTGAGCATACCCTTCAGATTTGAGCCACAGTAAGTATTTCAACGAATCTCAGAGATGGAGGGCTAATAGTATTTCAATTCTTCACTTCAGATGCCAGCAAACTTGATTAGGACATCAAACAAATTGACTTCAACACATCTGGTCTTAAATACTTCAGCCACTGCAATGAATCAAAGAGGCCGCAGATGAAGTCTAGGTGAGGCTTCAAGTATTAGCACCGAAATGTCACAGTTTTATACAGAGAATACTACACAGGTCTGCAATCAAAATGAGTCTCTATGTGATACAAGGTAGCTCGAACTGTATTGTCAATAGATGTTTTCTAGAATAAAAGGCCACAGGTAAATGTATGGAGAACGCTTTCAATATTTCTTCTTACTCTGAACCAAGGCCGAATCATGGAATGCATAATGAAATTTGCAAACAATACACATAGCGGCTGCTTCAAAGTCTCCTTTAAGCGACTATCTCAAGATATAATGATAAGGTCTACTTTTGGTTCTTTGTTTATAGTTTATCATTCCCTGCTCAGCTAATAATCAATAGACCTTTACCTCATTATGAGGATGTCTTCAGTTGCAATCTGCAGAGATAACCTAACCAGGACGCAAATTTATCACAAGACTAGTTCATTCAGATCATCGTTCTGTGCTTCAGATTGTTTGAAGGGCCAAGAATATGAGATTCTTGAGGGTCGAACCTCCTACACAAACCAGCCTTAGAAAAATTCAGACGTCTTTCAAAAGGAGGCCAAGTAGACCACAAAGAACTGCGCACGGATCACTGGTAATATTTTTACTGGATATGACCGAAGTTAATTCTTCATCATAGTGTGGTTTCACCTGCAAAAATCTGACAAACATAACCCTTATGCCCAGAAATCATAGCCATAAACCCAACCAAAACTTCTTGTTCCTCAGGGCCAAAGTGCAGAGAGCCATGTCCTAAGAGAGGCCAGATCCATTAAGAAAATTGCAGTCAAAAACTTCCAAACAAGCCTTCTCATCTGATCTAGCAATACTCCACAAGGCCAAAAATTTTGGAGCAGGAACTTAATTAGATATGTGTTCAATTCATACTAAGAAGGTGAGATATGGTGCATTTTTATAGTTTATAGAGGACATAAATTAGGTCAACTCACTTAGGAAGAAAAACCTTATTTTATAGATTTGAATTTTAAAATTGGAGCCAATAGATGAGGCTGTCTGCCTTTTGGGATATAGACAAAAACCCTCGTATGCTTTTAATTTCAAAATAGGCTTTCAAACCTTCCAGAAACACCCTTGTGCCATAATACACCTTAATTTAATTTTTGAGAAGATGTTTGGCCAATGATAGACTGCCACATCATCCATTGTTGGGGCTTTTCACCACAGGGTGGGTGCTTCATCTTCAAACAATCATATCTCTCAACCCGTGAGGGCTCTCATGGCGTGCCATATACCACTGGAATCGGATCAACGAGGAGCATCCAACTGATGGTGATCTTAGGAGCAATTCAACTGATTTTCGTCCTCAAAAATTCAAACAAGTGCAGGGCTTCTAGGGTTTTCAAGGGCTTCATCCTTCGAAACTTCCAACTGATGTAATCCAAACAAATATTAAGAGCGTTCAATAACTGATGTTGACATCAATGACAACACCATTCAACGCTTGGAAGGTGCTAGTCAAACCACCCCCCCCCCCTTCTGCGAGGCAGGTAGCATATTCTATTTAATTGAGAACCACTTCATTCATTTTAAAGCTGCTTTAGGAGGGAGCTCTAACAATTACGTTGAACTCCTTGCCTTGAAAACTGTCTTTAAACTGGCTGCTTAAAAAGGTGTATCCAAAGTTCAGGTTTTTGGGGATTTTCGGGTGGTAATCAATTGAATGACTGGGAACAATAGATTATCTAACCAGTTAAGCCTTGTCTTTGAGGAAGTGAGGAATCCATCTGTTTTTTATCAAATCTAATTTGCTCATGTTTTGGCAGAACTTGCTAAAGGTCTGTGTAGTACGTAACTCTGGCTCTTTTGTCCTATCAGTGATCCAACTGGGGGTCAATATTTTGGAAATTTTTGGACAGTTGCTGATGTAATTTTCCTAGCTATTTTGTGGTGGATCTGCCCGTTGATCTGTATAGGGTAAAGTCTGAGCATATCCATAGACCCTTTTGTATGGTAAATCTATAAGGGCAGTATAGGGATGTTTAGACATGTACCATCTCTTCCGATCTCTTATGCAATGCACCAAGCATCTACAGAATGCAAACTCTTTTCGTATTGAATAAAATTCCGATTTCTTTTTCCAGGCGAAAACAATTCAAGTGATTTTGAAGCTATCAATCATAGATCTCCATACAAAACACAAAACCTTTAGTTTCCCAATTGGTTGCTGAAAAAACACAGTTCAGGATGGCACGACATAATGAATGTGCCATTTTTAACATAGAACCGAGGCACAACTTTAATCACTTAAGCGATAATTTAAAGTAAACTAAAACAGTAAAATAAACAAATCGAAATCAATGCAGCACTTTCTATAACATTGACAAAGCTTAATTACTACAGCGGAAATTTAAAGATAAATGAAAGAAATAAACGTAGAAATGAAAATTAATGTAACATTTCTAACGTCTGACAAAGATTTAATTGCTTATGCAAAAATTTAACAAAACAGAAACAAAAAAACGCAGTAATGAAAATCAATGTAACATTTCTAACATCGACAAAACTTTAATGACTTCTGCCTAAATTTAAAGAAAACTGAAACAATAAAACGCAGAAATGCAAATCAATACAACACTTCTAACATCAACAAAGCTTTAATTACTTCTGGGAAAATCTAAAAAATAAATATTTTTAAAAATGCAGAAATGCGAATCAATGCAATACTTCTAACATGAACGAAGCTTTGATTACTTGTGCGGAATTTCAGGGAAAACTGCAACAATTAAACACGGAAAAGCGAATTTCAAATATTAAGCAAAAAGCCAGACATAGAGAAAGAGAAAAGCAAGGAAAAAGCGTACTGATCCCTGCACTTCCACCAGATGAAGGCGGAGGAGCGGCAGCAGCTGAATTTCCTTCAAGCGCAGTCGCACCGCCGAACAAAATCAACCTAGGGCCAATATAGCCCGGTGTTCCTTCTGAGCCGACCGAGGCAACAGCCGTCAAAGTGTGACCACACCTAGGGCCTGGTCCGTCATCTTTGTTCTCTATAATCGAATTAACTACCCGGTATGACGGGGCAGCCCTAGGTCCGACCGGCGGGGGGAGGTTCGCCGCTTGTACGGGAGGCCCAGGAGGAGCTGCAACGGCTGCCTCTTCCTGAACGACTTCTGCCCCTGCGTTCGAATCCACTTCCATGTTCGCTAACCCCGAATTTTTCAAAGACTGAGAAAATTGCAGTTATTTTTCTTCGCTGTAAATCGAATAACATGGTGCATTCATCCTGTGTATCAAAAAATAGCCATCTTAAAGGTCGGATCTCGTTTTCGAAGTCCCTGGGCGCTTAATTCGATGAAGTCGATCCGATTACCTGTATTGTTTTGGTCCTCTGTTTCACAGGACGCGGTGGGATCAAAACCCTGACCTGATCAGTGTCAATATCTTTGATTTGCCTCTGGGGCTTTGGAGATATCATAAGTATCCTCGCTGGACAAAGCCGCGATAGAGCGAAATGGAAGCGCACATGCAAATGCAGAACATGGCTGCTCGTTTTGCTCTTCTCCCCGGAAAATGAAAAAATTCCTTACCACTGTTAACCGTGGTTAAGGAATCCAACGACAGTTGGACTAGCGAAATACAGTGGAGTCGGTGGGAGAGCTCACCCGCTTGAAGTTTTCCACCACTAAGCAGTGAGGGAATGTTTGGCTTTCGTTGGTTCAAAGGCCACCCAAGCAATAAAAATATATATGTACAAAATTTCATGTTATTTTCCTTGTATTTATACAAAAGTAGATGGTGTGAGCAAGGTATTTGTACAGCGCGGGTGAGCTGAGGGTTAAATGGTTGCGTGAAGAGTTACTTTATTTTAAAAATAAGTGTGGACGGGGATTTGTCCATTGCTGTCTGCATGGTTAGAGGAAAAAATAGTTTTGTGTGATTGTAGATGTGTGTCATATATTATTGATTTTGTGGTAAATATAATTATTAATTGAGCCAAGTTCAAATATGTTAGGACGCGGAATTTTCATATTTTTATTTAGTATTTAGTTATGAATTATTAAATTTTTAATTTTTAATTATTGATATTTTACAATTTTAATGTAACCTGGATTTTTATTGTGTGATGGGGGTGTTATTTAGCTAGTTTTATATGTTTATGATCTCTTAAAGATGGTGTGAAATCACATTTCATTCTATAGATAATATATTTTGAATTTAACATGGGTGGTAGGAGGTGGAGGGAATTTTTTTGTAATGGCCCAAGTTAAAAGTTCATGTAATAAAGTTAATAAAAGGCATGGAACACTATTCCCAAGCTCAATGTTGGGCAAAATATCCTAATGGATGTTCATTTGGTTTATTATGGCTAAGGAGAAATTGGCAAAGCTAATGACAAGGGCTTTGAAAAATAATAGAAAATATGAGAAAATGAAGGTGAAAGGTCACAGGTTGCATATGAGAAGGAAATTGAAGAAAATAGAGGTTTCGTTAATAAAAAGGCTTATGAAGATCAGTTCACAACTTTTGTCAGTTCAGGTTTGGAATTCTCTCTCTATTCTCTCTCTCATACTCTTGCACACTTAAAGCATTCTTGGAGCACTCTACCATTGGAGAAAGGAAGGCAAAGGAAGGACAAGGAAGCAAAGAAGAGTTAGATCAAGTGGCTACAGTGGGATTACTTGCAAGTATTGAGTTATATGTATGATTTCCTTACTAGATTTTTGACATGCATGGTACATGCATGTGTGTATTTGGTTCTCTTGTTGTCATTAGCATGGGTTTTTCTAGGTGTGATAGTGGTTTCAACCTTGTCTTACCATTTTCGGATAGCCATGGTGTGATGGGGTTTTTTCATTTGGTTAGGCTGGATTGTCGGATGGTTTTGGAACCGAGTGAGGTGGTCTCAGGAAAATTCCCAAGGACCTAGGAATCCCTTGACTGGTAATGGTGGGATATATGGTAAATCTTGAGGGTGGAGATAGGAAAATTACTCAAGGCATTGGTGAATAAATATGGAGGCATCCAAGCTTGTTTAGGCCTAGTAATCCCTTGATCGGTTGGTGGGATTGTGGTAAAGCCTGTAACGTATGTTTTCTTTGTTTGGGCCTAGGAATCCCTTAACCGGTAATGATGGGATACACAGTAAAGCTTGGTTGTATAGATGAGGGTTTAGAGCCTAGAAATCCCTTGACTGGTAACGGTGGGATGTGCGGTAAAGCCTGAGGAAGGTTTGGTTGTTTTGTTGTGAGTCCCACGTTCATGCTTGGAATATGGCACAGGGGTGATTGGCTAAAACAAAGGTTTGGTTTGGCCCAATCTATGGTCGGCTGGAACGTGGAACTCCCTGACTTGGTTGAATTTTGCATATGTTAATAAGAACTCTCTTTTCCTCTTGTATTTCGTGAGTATTTATACTTGTTATTATGTGGCTTTGACGGTTGTTCTATCATTGTTATTATTTTGGTTATATGTTGGTTATAACCAGGGTTTTATGACAGACATTAGTTATGACTCTCATCGTGTTTTGATTAATAAATGAATGGTTAATGAATGTATGGCTTAATAGATGATAATGCAACTATTGAGAGAAAACATTAGACCTTCTTAACAATACTCATTTAAGTATGAGATCCCTATGTTCAGATATGTAATTATGACCCGTAAATTACATGTTCATGATATGTTTGATGAAATGTTTGTCATAGTTAGGATGGGTTAGGTTAAGTCATGGTTCAATTTTTGCATCAGAGGTCTTGTCTTTTTGTTATTTATCATTTCTAAGAGTTTCATTAAGGTATGGGCAGAGGTATGGATCCTAGTCTAAAAAAGTGGCTCAAATCTTGCGGTAGTTGGCACAGAACTGAACAATTTAGTCTATAGTCGTTGGGAAGCAGGATCATGGGAGCGACTAGAGGGGTTAAAGTCGTTGGCTTGCCTTGTCATAGGAGTGACTGAGAATCCAGATCATTAAAAAGTCAAGTTAACTCAGGGGGTTGGGCACTTGGAGGGTTGGTTAGCTCCTGTGGGTCCCATAGTTCCTCGTGGTGGTCAATAAAGTTTTGGTTGAACGATTCCATTTCCTTAATTGTACATAGGAGGTTGAGTCATATCAGAGTAACGCTTCATCATATATTTACCCTGGTGGACCGGTTAACTTGGGTAAGTGTGGGAGGAGGGTGTTACAAAGAGCTATCAGAGCATGGTTCAACACTTGGACTGGATGGGCGGAATATGATTGTCATGCATGCATGAAAGTTGTATATGTGCTTGTTATGTATGCATGGTGATGGTCATTGTTATAGTTGTGTTGTCATGTAGAAGTTGATGATGTTGTTGTTGGGATGTGTTTGTCATGAATGCATGTCAGTGTCTATATGTTGTTATGCATGCATTATAGTGGCTCTGACTAGCATGTGTCGAATCGGTGTTACAATTATGAGATCATGCATGGTAATTGGATGATGATTAAGATGATGTTGATATATTGTTGTGATTGTGATTATACATGTATCGTGCTAATCTGGTTGACCTTGCAGATGAGATTTCCTCCCCAGGACTATACTGAAGTATGTTGGTTATGTTTATGTTTGGTTATCTGACATGATATACTTGTTGGAAGAAGAGGATCAAAGATGAATAGAAAAATGGTGGATTATAGTTCACGAGACTGTCCCTACAAATCAAATTAGCAACATGATGATGAGTACTCTCGTCACATAGCAGATACTTTGAAAAGTTTGAAGGCAAAAATAAGAAGTTGTAAAGCAGATAATGATAGAATCATTCAGTTAGAAGAGACACTAGTCAGGGCATAGGAGAAACAAGTAGAGGTCAATGCAGTTATCCTTCAGAGTTTGTCAAATTTGCAGAGACATGGACCACTGAGGATGAGCCATGGGCAGGAGGACAAGACTAATGGAGCTTATGGTAGCAGATCTCATGATGGGCATAGGTCAAATAGGGATGCTACCATCAGGGAGGGCAGATTCTTGGATACACCTGATAAGAGAGGCAATGGACATGGGATTTATTCTAGTTTTGGTTTGGACAAGTACGATGGTCATCATTGCTATCATCCTTATAGAAGGAATGACATGGAATATTTATCGGATGAGTTTAAGAAAGCCATGCCACCTACATTTGATCGAGAACTAAAGAAGTTGGAGGATGCAGAGGCATGGGTGAGGCATGGTTACTTGGAATGAAGAAATGTTTTGAGTTGCATGACTACACAAAAAACACGAAGGCCATGATAGTTATTTCCAACCTCAAAGGGAAAGCAAACATATGGTGGGAAGATGTGAAGCGGATCAGAGACATCAGGAGAAAGGAGTTGAGTTGGCATGAGTTCAAGGGACTTTTCAGGAAAAAGTAATTGTCAAAAGGTACTATGACAGTAAAGTTAAGGAGTTTTATGAGCTAAAGATGGGATCGATGACAGATGAGGAGTATACGACTAATTTTCTGGAGTTGTTGAGGTGTAATCGTATATTAAGGGTGAGAAGGCCAAAGTTCAAAGATTTGTTAGTGGATTACCATTAGAATTTAAATATCGGATTGAGTATGATGAGCCTCAGTCACTTGAAGAAGTAATTGGAAAGTTGAATCATTGTTATGAGCAATCAAAGCATAAGACATAATCTCAGCAAGATTAGAAAGGGAAAGATAAGACTAAAGTTAAATGGCTACCGAAGCGAACAAGACCTCAAGATGCAGGTGAGAAAGAGAATGTTGTTCCTTACACAAAGTTCAATGTAGTTGGAAAGGGACATGGGTCACAACCTAGAGGGCAGCAAAATAAAAGTGAGGGTAAGGGACAGTTGCAATGTTGGATATGTGGCAAGGAGCATCTCAAGAAGGATTGCCCATATCAAGGTGGTAGACCTCAGACATACAGTGCACAAGAAGCGCAAACAGTTGGGGATGTTGGGTAGAGCATTCCTCATATCTATGTAGCATTAGATAATAGGTAAGAAAATCATCAGGCATCTATTATCGAGATGGATGGTAAGCTTTGTGATCAAGTTGTTTCTATTTTGATTGACCTTGGATCTAATTATAGTTATGTTAACCCTGACCTAGTGGATAAGTGTGGTTTGATAAAAGAAGTTCATGCAAAGTCTTGGTTAGTGCAGTTGGCTACAAGTACTAAGAAAATATTTCATCACTGGGTAAGAGCTTGTGCATCTAAGTTGAATGGTATGCCTACGTTAGCGCATTTGAATGTGCTTCCATTGGGATCATACATTATTCTTCTGGGTATGGATTGGTTGTACCTTCACAAGAGCAAAGTAGATTGTTATGACAAGGCCATTGAGTGCTTGGATGTCAATGGAGAACAAAGAATCTAGCAGGGTAAGAAGAAGGTTACATCAATTAGAATGGTTATAGTTATGCAAGCAAAGCGCAGTCGTAAGAAAGGATGTGTGTTATTTACAATACATATTTCTAGTGATGTTGAGGATACATAAGTCTTCAAGAAGTATATGGTTTTGCAACAGTTTTAGGATGTATTCCCAATAGAGATTTCAGAGTTGTCACCTCATAGGGAAGTGGACTTTTCTATTGAGTTGGTATCATGGGCAGCACCAGTATCAGAGGCACCATACAGGATGAGCACTTCAAAGTTAGTGGAATTGAAGTTGCAGTTGAAGGAAATGCTTAACAAAGGATACATTAAGCCAAATGTATCGCAGTGGGGTGCAGCAGTGTTATTTGTGAAGAAGAAGGATGGTACTCTTAGGTTGTGTATCGATTGCATACATTTGAACAAGGTAACCATCAAGAATAAGTATTTGTTTTCGAGGATTGATGACTTTTTTGACTAGTTGAAGGGAGCAACAATGTTCACGAAGATTGATTTGAGATTAGGATATCATCATGTACACATTAAAGAAGAGGACATCTACAAGAATGCTTTCCATACTAGGTATGGGCACTATGAGTTTGTTGTAGTTCCTTTTGGTTTGACTAATGCTCCAACTACTTTCATGTGCTTGATAAATAGTGTGTTGTGTCCTTATCTGGACAAGTTTGTTATTATATTCATTGATGATACATTGATATATTCTAAGAATGAGGAAGAGCATGTCAAACACTTAGCAACAATGTTGAAACTGCTAAGAGAGAATTAGTTGTATCCCAAGCTTAGTAAATGTAGTTTTTTTTCAAACATAGGTGCATTACATGGGACATGTTGTTTCCAAGGAAGGAATAACAGTGGATTTGGAAAAGATAAGAGTTATTATGGAATGGGCAGCTCCTAGGAATGTGGATGGGGTCAGATCATTCATGGGGTTAGCAGGATACTACATGAGGTTCATCAAGAAATTCTCACAGATTTTCATTCCTATAACATCATTGCAAAGGAAAGGAAAGAAATTTGAGTGGACAAAGTAATGTGCAACAAGTTTTGAGCAGTTGAAGCAGATGTTGACAAATCCTCCAGTTCTCAAGATTGTATATCCGGATAAAAGGTTTGTGGTGTGTACAAATGATTGCAAGAGAGGACTTGGTGGAGTCTTGATGCAAGAGGGACAAGTGGTATGTTACGAATCAAGGAAATTAAATGAACACGAGCAGAACTATGTGACCTGTGATCTTGAGTTGGCAGTGATCATCCATGCAATGAAGATGTGGAGGCACTGTCTTCTTAGCAGGAGGTTCATTTTGATGAGTGATCACAGTAGGTGGAGATATTTTTTTTACCAACCTAATATGAATGTTAAGCAAGCTAGGTGGTTGGCCACAATTAGTGAGTTTAACTTCGAGATTAGGTACATTAAAGGAAAAGAGAACAGGGTTGCAGATTCTCTTAACATAAGAGTATAGGTAAATCATATAACAATTATGAGTTCTTATGGGACAAATTTACATGATCAAATCTTACAAGCAAGAAAACAGGATGATAGGTATAGGGAGCTTAGGCACAGGTTATAGCAGCATGGTACAAGTGATTAGGATGTGGACTATCATCTCACAGCAGATGGTTTGGTCAAATTTAGGGATAAGATCTATGTGCCAGAAAACGGTGAACTCAAGAAGCTTATCTTAAGGGAATTTCATGTTAAGCTATATTCAGGTCATCTGGGATATCACAAAACATTGGAAATGGTGAAGTTATACTATTGGCCGAATATGAAGAATGAAGTGGCAGAGTTTGTGGCTAGATGTTTGGATTGTCAATAGGTAAAATCAGAGTGCAAGTATCCAGGTGGTCTACTATAGCCGACTATGATTCCATAATGGAAATGGGAGGTCATTTCCATGGATTTCATTCAGGTTTGTCGAGGACATCTAGACAACATGATTCTATTATGGTTGTGGTTGACAGGTTGAAAAACGTAGAACACTTCATTCCAGTGAGGTCTATTTATTCAGCTAGAGATGTAGCGTAAATCTTCATTAGATATATAGTGAGGTTACATGGTGTTCCGAAGAAGATTGTGTCAGACGGAGATGTTAAGTTCACTTCCAAGTTTTGGAAAGAGTTATTTACAAGTTTGGGTACAAAGTTGACCTTCAGTACAACTTATCATTCGCAGGCAAATGGACAGACATAAAGGGTCAATAGGATTTTGGAGGACATGTTGAGAATGTATGTTGTGCATAAACAACAAAAGTGGGAAGAGTATCTTCCGCTAGTGGAGTTTGCATATAACAGTGGATATCAAGAGTCACTGAGGATGAGTTGGTTTGAGGCACTTTATAGATAGAGATGTAATACTCCCATAAGTTGGAGTGATCCAGTGAATGGGGTGTTGATAGGACCGGATATGTTGGTAGAGATAGAATAGGAAATGTAGGTTACTAAGCAAAATCGAAAGGTAGAACAGGATAGCCAGAAGAGTTATGCAGACTAACACAGGGCATTTAAGGATTTTAGGTTGGGGAACATGTGTAATTGCGCATCAAGCCCGAGAAGATCTCATTGAGGATTGGGTCATGTGCGAAGTTGGAACTTTAGTATTGTGGGCCTTTCAAGATCCTTAAGAGGGTCAAACCAGTGGCCTATAACATTGCACTACCTATGACAGTGAAAGTCCGTGATGTTTTCCATGTTTCATTGCTTAAGAGATATGTAAAATATGTTTATCATGTTATTGATTGGTCTGTATTGCAGGTGGAGCAAGAAGGAGAATTCTAGTTGAATCCTCAATGCATTTTGCAACAAAAACAACTCATGCTCCAGAATCAAGGAATCGAATAAGTTAAAGTGCAATGGAAGCACTTTGGGCCCAATGAAGCTACATGGGACATGGTTGATCAGATGCAGACTATGTATCCTTCATTATTTGTCTGTGAAGGAAAATGATTTTGGTATATTTACATATGTATGTATGGTTGTTATTGTAAATATCGCAATGAGTTGTGGTATGGGTGTCATGTTGTTATGTTTTTCATGTTGGTTTGCTTTTCAACAAGTTAATCATTGTAAATACTACATTGAACTAAGTTATAAAGCTCTATGGGCAGTTTTTTTTACTTTTTAGCAGTCTTGCTGGTTGTAGGTGTTAT
The DNA here is from genome assembly GCA_000404065.3 of Pinus taeda. Lineage (NCBI taxonomy): Eukaryota > Viridiplantae > Streptophyta > Pinopsida > Pinales > Pinaceae > Pinus > Pinus taeda. The sequence goes on along the minus strand of APFE030905451.1, from coordinate 7,936 downwards.
AAAACGATAATGATGATGTTCCCCTGAGGGGGATGGGTTTGTAACAACCAAGGGTTAAAAGTTCATGTAATAAAGTTAATAAAAGCAAAATAAGACCAAGGTCATGGGACACATATTCCAAGTTGAAAGATGGGAAAAAACATCTTAATGGGTATTCATTTGGTTTATTATAGCTAAGGGAAAATTGACAAAGGCTTTGAAAAGGAAAAATTGCATTATTTGGCATTTTTATTTATGAAAATAATGGAAAATAGGAGAGAAGGAAGGTGAAAGGTCACAGGTTAAAATTGAACGAAAATAAGAGGAAATTGAAGAAAATAGAGGCCTCATTAAAAAGACGGCTTATTAGGATCAATTCACGGCTTTTGTTTGTTCAGTTTTGGAGCTCTCTCTCCATTCTATCTCTCGTACTCTTGCAAACTTAGAGCATTCTTAGGGCACTCTAGCATTGGAGAAAGAAAGGAGAGGGAAACAAGAGGAAGCAAAGATAAAGCAATGAAGAGTTGGATCAAGGGGCTACAACATGATTACTTGCAGGTATCAAGTTGCATGTATAATTTCCTTGCTAGTTTTGGAATGCATGGTACATGCATTGTGTATCTGATTCTCATGTTGTCATTGGCATGGGTTTTTCTAGGTGTGATAGTTGTTTCAGCCTTGCCATGCCATTTTATAACAACCATGGTGTGATGGGGTTCTTTCATTTGGTTAAGCTAGATTGTCAAATGGTTTTGGAATTGGGTGTTGTGGTCTCAAGAAAATTCCTAATGGCATGGGAATCCCTTGATCGGTAATGGCGGGACACACGATAAATCTTGAGGGTGGAGACAAGAAAATTCCTCAAGGTATTGGTGAAGAAATCTGAAGGCATCCAAGCTTGTTTAACCTAGTAATCCCTTGATCAGTAATGGCAGGATTGTGGTAAAGTTTGTAGTGAATGTTTTCTTTGTTTGGGCCTAGGAATCCCTTGACCACTAATGGTGGGATATATAGTAAAGCCTAGTTGTATAGATGAGGTTTTCAGGCATATAAATCCCTTCATTGGTTATGGTGGGATATGCGGTAAACTTTGAGGAAGCCCTAGTTGTTTTATTGTGATTCCTACATTTATGCTTGGAATATGGCACATGGGTGATTGACTAAAAAAAATATTTGGTTCAACCCAATCTATGGTCAGGTGGTTCGTGGAAGTCCCTGACTTGGTTGGCTTTTCCATATGTTAATAAGAGCTCTCTTCTCCTCTTGTATTTCATGAGTATTTATACTTGTTATTATGTGACTTTGATGGTCATTCTATCATTGTTATTATTCTAGTTATATGTTGGTTATAAGCATGGTTTTGTGGTAGACTTTAGTTATGGCCCTTGTCATGTTTTGATTAGTAAATGAATGGTTAATGTATGTATGATCTAATAGATGATCATGCAGCTGTTGAGAGAAGTCACCAGACCTTCTTGACTATTCTCATATAAGTATGAAATCCCTATGTTCAGATATGTAATTATGACCTATAGATTACATGTTCATGATATGTTTGACAAAATTTCTGTCATGGTTAAGACGGGTCAGGTTAAGTTCTTATTCAAGTTTTGCATTAGAGGCCTTGTCTCTTTGTTGTTTATCATTTATGAGAGTTTCATTAAGTTTTGGGCAAAGGTCTGGATCAGTGTCACATCAATCATCTAAAAGTTATAATCTTCATCAACCACGTCCACAAGTTAGTAACATACATATTACAACATATTGAGTCTCGTGAATCATGATTCATCAATCTTAAAGTTTCAACTTCAAGCTTTCAAAATTGAAAATTCAATATATAACATTTATCATCATTGATCACCAAAGTTGTACTTGTAAGCTAAGTTTAACCATTACAAGAAATAATATCTAACTGTTAACAACTTAACATGAAATGAAATGTTATAAAATGAATTATGAAATGAAATGAAACAACTTTCACGAAGCATCATATTCATAATTCAGAATCATTACCAATGAGTTATAATTGCCAACTTCAAACTTCAAACTTTCATTGTCATAGTCATATATTGTTTACAAAAAATATCATTATGATATGAAAGAGTCAAGACTCAAGACTCAACAGTTATGAAAACTAATAGAAACTAGAAAAGACAAGTAAACTGTAAATCTATTATCTACTACTGCATGTGGCGCTTGCCACGAGAGTCTAATGTATGAGCAGGTCGTGGTGGTCTTCTAGGAGTCTCCTGCACAGACCGACGACCAGAACTAGAAGGCACATGCCCTTCACGTGAGGGTGTAGATGGAGGTGGTGACAGCAAAGGAACAAGACTCGGAACTCGAGCACTGCTACTGGATGATGGAGGTGGCCTGGCTGCTGCTTCATCTTCCTCCCCTATAAGTTCCTCTTCTAGTTCTTCAAAATGTATAGTGCCATCCTCCAAATTGTCATCCTTTGGGTGGTTGTCTCAAATTTTATATGTTGGATCCTCATAAGCCCAATCATAGTAATGACTCAACAACCTCAAGTTGTAGTGCACATAAACCAAGCTTTCTGCCTGGTTTTCATTGAGTCTGTTTCTTTTCACATTATATATGAAGCTGTAGGTGCTCCAACACCTCTCTGCAGAAGAAGTATTTACAACCTGTGAGAGAACTTTTTTTGCCAATTTTGGCAGAAGTCCATGGCCGCCATATGATTCCCACCATGTGAGAGCATCAAATCTGTCTCTGTCTTTCATTGCATGGAAGGTACCAAACAAATCAGTGTTACTGAAGTATCTGCCTATTTCAAGGCGCACACTAGCACATTCCTCCCTGTCAGGTACCAACTTTTCTAATGCTTCCAAATATCCTTTAGATACCTCTTCATCTATATGGGGTTTGGTCCTAACCCCACCCCCTGGTGCAGGTTGGCCCAACCAAGATGTACAGTAGTATTTTGGTGTAAGGATATCCCCCAAGCAATGTAGTGGAAGATTAAGTTTATCCCACCGTACACACACACAATCGTGAATCAGTTTGTACAAGTTGGGATCATTGTTATGAACAATATCTTTTATTTGCCCCAACATGGTATCCATCTGCTCATACACCTCGCCAATCACTGGTTTATCTGTATCTGCAAACCGAATCATGTGATAAATGGGATTGGTGAAATCCAATACTTGCCTCACACGTGCCCAAAACATAACATCAAGAGCGGCCTCCTCCACCAGTTCAAAACCTTCACTGTCAACTGCATTTGTAGCCCTTTCCTTTAATAACTGCCAGTGTGGACTTGATACCATGCTAGCCAATGACTCTCTTACCTTCAAAAGGCCCCTGAAGGTGAGGTAATTGCTACCAAATCTAGTCCTTGCAATCTTCAACAACTCCAATCTTGAGTGACTACGGAAAAGGCCGTGGGTATTGCTATGATTTGTAATAAATTTTATCACTTGTTTGCCTTTCTTGTACAAATCACCAATCCATTTGTAATGTTCGTTTTTGTTCTTAACAATATCATGCATCAAAAGGTTCAATGTGTGAACCAAACACCCAAACCAAAATATGTTCGAGTATTTATCCTCAATAATTGCTCTCCCTGCCTTACAATTAGGAGCATTATCAGTGATGACTTGGATGACATTGTATGGCCCAATACGGTCAATTGTTTCAAGTAATGCTTCTGCAATGTTGATGTCGCTCTTGAACTTGTCTGAATAATCATATGCTAGAAGAAAGATGGCACCACTAACAGACACAGCAAGAACACTTATCAAAGGCTTGCCTTTTACATTTGTCCATCCATCAGATACAATGAACACCCCATGGTCAATCCAAGAACTTGTCATTTTATTCAAAGAATGTGATATTTTTGCTTTTTCATGATCAAGTCCAACGGTTCTTGCCTTGTCATACCCAGGGCTCTTGTATCCTTTAAGGGCATCATTTATGGTAGAAACCATTTCGTGCCAATAAGGTGAGCGAAGAACATTGAATGGTATCCCACATGCATAGAGAAACCTATAAACTTTTGAATCCACATCATTCCTACACCCTTCATCAAGGAAAACTGATATGGTTCTACACCTTAAACCTGGTGACCCTGTGCCTCCATATCCATTGCCTTGGGAGAACGCTGAAGGAGTTCTTTGTGCATGTGATTGTGTCTGTGAGCTTGGTTCAAAGAAACCCTTTGATTTTTTAGATTTGTATTAGGCTTCCTCCTCTTCCCTAATGTATTTGGCTCTATCTGCTGCTGACACACCTGTACAAGTTTTGATTCCTATTTGTTTATCTCCATCCCATGGCATTTTCCCGCAGAGGTGTTTTCTGGCACAGGTGTATGAACCTATGTAATTATTATTGCAATGGGGGCAATGAAATTTAGTGGTTCCACCCCCTTTCCCTGCTTTAGCCCTGTTAACATATTTCACAATGGGGTTTGGTTTTGCTTAGTTTTTTGAGCTGAATCATTTTCACTCTCCTCCAGCTCCTCCTCACTGAGGTTTTCATCAAATCCACTTTGTCCCCCTTCTTCATCCCCTTCATCAATTTCAACCCTCCTTTTTCTACTCTCCAACACCATAATAACCAGAAAATGAACCAAGAATAAGAAAATGCCAAGAAATATAACCATGATGTTTGAAATTTGTAGTTTTGAATCTGCAAAATTTAATAAAATGGAATGGGAATGGGAATGGAAAACCGAAATAGAGAAAAAATTATTTATTTATTTAGAAGTTAGGAATAATTTAATAAACATTAAAAAAAAATGCTAAACATTCTATTCAACATTATAGAACGGCGAACCTACCTCAAATGCATCCAATCTCCCCTAGCTCCTTGCTCCTTGCTCTTTCCTCACTCTCTCCTTGCTCCTTGCTCTCTCCTTGGCACCTTGCTCTCTCTTAGTCTCACTCTCTCCTTGCTCCTTAGTCCTCACTTTCACGCTCTCAATCTCACACTCTCAATCTCCCTCTCTCAAATGAGCCTCTCACTCAACTCTCACAGTCACAATGAAGCCCTTTTGCCCCTCCCTCCCCCAATTTATAAAAAAAAATCGATTTTTTTACCGGTGAATATTTTTCTCCCGTTGAATTCGCTCCGGCCCGCCATTCGCGTCGCTCCGGGAGCAATCGAGAGCGTTTGCTCCCTGACCGCTCCCGGGTTATAAAATTTGCTCCTAGAGCGACGCTCCCTGATCCGCTCCCGAATTTGGCAGGAAGCGCAAATTTTTTTACTTGGAGCACGCTCCCGACCCACTCCCAAGTCGCTCCCACCCGGAGCGCGGATTGGGAGTGGAATCGGGGGGGTGGGGGGTGGGGGTCACTCCCCCACAACACTGCCATGTACACTGGCTGAAGCATTGATAGATGGCAACAAAGACAATCCTATGGCAGATATAACTAACATATAAAGGAAATACGAGTCACCATGCCAAAATGTACAGCTTATATCTACTTGTAAAAAGGTAAACACTATGTGCCATATGAGCGTTTGAATGCAATAAATAAGACATCATAATGCATTATTCGATAGCGAAAGTAAGTTTATTCAATTATACATGGATAGTGAGAGTGTTCTTGCATCGCAAACTGAATACAATCAACTAAGTGAAAGATAGGATATTGCCATACATCTCCAGTACCATTGCATCTTAATTAGATTCCAGCACAATCCTGTTCATTTTTTTCTTAACTAACTTTTCCACAGACAGTGCTCTAAATCAACAAGCTTGGTCTAGATCAATATGTTACTAAATACAGCCTATAGTTTCAAAGAATTAAAATTTTCCTATACTTATCTTCTAGTTTTGAAAATGTGGTTCGTTGCAAACTGAATACAATAAATGAACTGAAAGATAGGATATTGCTATACATCTCTAGTACCATTGCCTTTTAATTAGATTCCAACTCAATCCTGCTGATTTTTTTCTAAACTAACTTTTTCACAGACAGTGCTCTAAATCAACAAACTTGGTCTAGATCAATATGTTACTGAATACGGTCTATAGTTTCAAAGAATTAAATTTTTAATAGTCTTCTAGTTTTGAAAATGTGGTTCTTCAATTGTATTAACATCAAGAATCGACAAATCTTTCAGTAAGGGTTCAATTGTAGGTTCCCATATGATGTCAGTAGCTTCAATGAATTTATCCTCCATCAAGTATACTCTATTTTCTAATTCCGTCAAAAAATTTCATCAACTCCAACAATTTGAACAAAATGTGCATCCAAGCCTCAAAGATTTCATTTATAACAACAATGGTAGAAGCCATTACTAAACATTCTTCAAATTGTTGCTTTCAATACTAGAACTTTCTAGTCTCTACAAATGACCATCCCAGTGATGTCAAATTAATATGATGCACATTATCTGTATATATCCAAACAATGATTCTAGTAATACAGTATTGTTCACAACATTTTTCCAAGTTCCAATTAAGGCCACAAACAAGCAATAGATTTTCAGACTTTGCTCCTTGCTATCAATCTGAGGCTGTAATGTGTAAACTTATTAAAATGTAAATGAATATTTGTAGCTTACTTCTTTCGTCACCAATAATCGCCACAAGAACACTGTCCAGCCTTGAAGTGGTGGTAACGATTTGCATCCCTCACAATAATTTCACGTTCAACAATCTTGGAGATGTACTTGATTGCAGAGTGGCAATCACCGCATATCCTAAGGTTCTTGATAACACGGAGAGTTGTTCCAGGTACTGTATTAAGTAGTCCAAATGCAATTGCCAGCTTCTCACTATGGTGAAAAAGAATTTGTTCCTTTTGCTCCTCTTCCACGTCATTCAATACAAATTTTGTGTCTGGCATATATCCTGCAACTTTCATCTCTTGAGATAGTCTTTCCAACTCTGTGTAGATTCTCTGCATTTGTGGATTTGACTTGTCTCGTACAAGGAAAGCATACACCTGTTTATTAACTTCAATCCAACTGCATCCAGGTGTCTTTATTACTCCCCTGTTTCTCATCATTTGCCGTACCATTTCAACGTCATCCCATTTGCCAGCTTCAGCATACATGTTTGAAAGAAGCACGTAAGGTGCAGAATTTTTAGGGTTTAACTGAAACAGGTGTTTTGCAACACATTCTCCTAGTTCTGTGTTGTTATATATTCTGCAGGCACCAAGCAAACAACTCCATACATCAGCATTTGGTGTAATAGGCATTTGATTGATAAAGTTATGTGCTTCATCCAGTCTCCCAGCACGACCGAGAACATCAACCATGCAGCTATAGTGCTCCATTGTAGGTGTAATGTGATAAAATGCACTGATCTGGTTGAAATATCGATAGGCATCTTCCACGAGACCAGCATGGCAACATGCAGACAAAACACAAACTAAGGTGACATGGTTTGGACTAATACCTGAATGCTTCATTTCCTCGAATAATGTGAGGGCTTCATTGCCATATCCATGCATGGCATAGCTCGCAATTATAGCTGTCCATGAGACCACATCTCGTTGATGCATTTTGTCAAACAATCCACGTGCCTTATTTATGCATCCACATTTTCCATACATGTCTATCAGGGCATTCACCACGACAAAATCAGACTCAACTCCACTCCTGATAACCTTTTCATGAATCTCCATACCCTGCTCTAAAGCTGCCAAGTTGGCGCATGCCGGGAGAACACTGGCAAAGGTTTTCGAATCCGGCTTTGCACCTTCTAGCTGCATTTGTTGGAAAAGTCTCAAAGCATGCATTCCACACCCATTCTGTGCATACGCTGCGATCATTACTGTCCAGGAAAGAATATCTCTTTCACCCATCCTGTCAAACAATTCGCTTGCCTTATCTATGTCCCCACATTTTGCATACATGTCTACAAGGGCACTGGTTACAATGACAGCAGATTCAAGACCACTTCTAATTAGTCCTCCATGAATCTCCATGCCCTGTCTCAGAGCTGCCACATTCCCGCATGCCGGGAGAACACTGG
>APFE030905450.1:0-17284 GCA_000404065.3 Pinus taeda | reverse complement strand
GATAAAGGTCAAAGAGGATATGTGTCTCATCATTACCTATTTGAGTTGTAACTCTATGAGATTTCCTAGGGATCTAGGAAGAGAATAATGGACCTCCATTAATGAGGTAGCTTCTTATATTTTTGTATAAATAGGAGAGCCTTCTCCTTTGAAAGGCATGTGTAAAGTTGGGCAAATGCTCATGTTTTGAATATAGAATTTGGATTTGGCACCATGCTCATGAGTGATGTTCATCTTGATTTGGTTATGCTTGCATTTGGAGCCTCTCAACTTGCCATCTCTCATGCTTTTGGATTGGCCACCTACAATGTGTGAGATTTATTGTTTTTCATATATTAAGATTTATTGCTTTCATAGATTAAGATTTATTTATTTCATATCTTTTCCTGTGTGAGAGGTTAAGAGTGATTGTTTTTATTTGCTTTCTACATAGAAGTTAAGAGCATTTGTTTTTATTTGCTTTCATATCTTTTTCTGTGTGAGAGGTTAAGAGTGATTGTTTTTATTTGTTTTCTACCTAGAAGTTAAGAGCATTTGTTTTTATTTTCTTTCATATCTTTTCCTATGTGAGAGGTTAAGAATGATTGTTTTTTGCTCTCATTTCTGAAAGAGTGGTGTGCTTCTCAATTCCTACAAGATTGAAAGATTAAGATTTCAATTCCACGCAATGTACTATAATTGTACTATAATTTATTTTGAATTGAGTGTTGAATTAGAATAGGTGATTTTGGTTTGTCATTATTTGGTTTCGTAGTTAGATTGATCTAAATTGAAAGTTAATTTCTAGCATATATAGTGCATGCATGCTTCGCAAGTTTTACGAAACCCCCTAGTTGACAATTAAATGATAGGTAATTAATTTGCCTCAACAGAATTGTAAGGAAATGTGAGCTCCCTCCTATTGCCAGCCTCAGCACAAAAATCAACAAACTCACCAAGGGTATACTCCCCTCCATTGTCCAACCTAAGGACCTTGATCTTCCTACCTGTCTGGGTCTCCACAAGAGCTTTGAACTTTTGAAACCACTTGAAGACCTCACTCTTGGTCTTCAAGAAATAAATCCAGGTCTTCCTAGAGTGGTCATCAATGAATAAAACATAGTACTCATAGCCACTCAAGAATACATGAGACATTTGACCACTCACATCAGTATGAATCAAGTCAAGGATCTCGGTCGCTCTGTTATCACTGCTGGGAAAAGGGTATCTGGCAAACTTCCCCATAGCACATCCTCTGCATACATCAAGGTGATCAAAACTAAAATTTGGCACACCAGTGGTGATCTCCCGCAATGTACTCAAGGCCCCATGATACATGTGCCCCATCCTACGATGGCCATATCTCACACAACTCTAAACTGCTAGATCTGTTGTCGGTCCTGCCTCGGGTGCTGCTACTCAATGCCATCAGGGGCTGGAATGCGAACTTATACACCTTGGCATGGTGCACACAAATCACTCTAGCTGAAGAAGCTGGAGTTCCCCTAGGATATATAAGCACCTGCCCTCTGTTTAACAACATATCATACCCTATGTCCGCAAGTGCTGATACGGATATCAAGTTCTTCTTCATTCCAGGCACATATAGAACATCTGACACTTTCAAGGGAGGTTTAGGTCCCCTATCAAATGTCAATGTCCCCACACTGACTACTTTAACAATGCTGTCATCACCAAGTACTACCTCCATATCAGTATCACCCTCTAAAAGCTCTGAGAAGTACTCTCTGACTCTTGTCATGTGGCAAGAAGCACCACTATCAACATACCAAATGTTAGAAGATGCTCTGCTAGTAGCGGGGAATGCACACTCCCTCTGAACCTGTATGGCAGGTCATCCTGCACGAGTGGCCTCACAAGCTATGAACCCAAACTCTCGATCAAAGCTCTTTGAGAAGCTCTCTATCTCTGCAGAAGCTACCATGGGTTTGTCTTTCCCTTTCTTGTTCTTCTTCTCCGAACACACAATAGCATAGTGTCCCAACTTTTGACAATTCCAACATTTGACTTTGGAATAGTTCTTCTCCTTGTTCTATTGCTTGCCTTTACCTTTGCCTTTGCCTCCACTATTGGAAGCTTGCTTCTTTGCTTTGCCTTTCTTGCCTCTTGCTAACAATGCCACATTGTCATCCTCCTCCACCTGTTTGGCTGCCCAAGATGGTTCTTTCTGATCTCATTCTAAATGCAATCATCCCACAACCTCTCCTAATTGAGAAGGTTTTCCCGTGCAACAATGCCATCCACAAAATTCTCCCAACTCTTGGGAAGACCATTCAAAGCAATCCTCATCAACTCAGTGGGTGCAATGATCTCACCTACGGCTACCAACTCATCTTTCACTAAAGTGATCTTTGTGAGGTATGTTATAGCATTGTTAGCCTTAGCCATTTTAATGGCCTTCAATTTCTCCTTTAGGACCATTTTTCTGTTTTCATTTGAGCTCTTGTAAAGACTGGTCAAGGTTGTCCACATCTCATGTGCATTAGTATTTCCTCTCAGATGAGGAATGACATGGTCTTTGATTCCTTCCAGAATTAATCTTTTTGCCTTAGCATTCTTTTTCTTAAACTCTGCCAACTGTACAGGGTCAGCAAGTACTACTACTGGGTTCTGTGTGGTATTTACCATAATGCCCCAAACTTCTGCTTCCTCAAAGATGCTATGGATTCTCTCCTTCCATGCACTATAATTGTTTTGCCCATCCAACCTGCCTTCAACACTCAAACCCAAAGACATGTTTCACTGTCCTACCAAACTGAAATTTTCAAATCTATGGTAAAGATTTCTATTTTCTGTGTAAAAATCAATTTGTTGTAATTTTCACTTTGTTGTCCCAAACTGCACTTTTCAGCCAACCAAGCTCTGATACCATGAAGAAATTTCAACCCCCACTCCCGTTATCAGTTTTCCTTATCACTCCATGCATTTAATTTTAAATCCAAACATGATAAAAATTCTAAAATATGGAAATGACTATTTTTTTAAAACACAAATTTAGAGATTTCACAATTGTTGAAATTACAGAAATAAAACATAACAAAATTATGACAACCACAGACAGAAAATAACACAGTGACTTTTGGTCAATGTGACCCTGGAAAAACCCCCTACAACTCTTCGGGAAAACCAGTTTGAGAGCTCTTATTTATTTCTGAAAATGCTTTTACAAAGAAACTGAAAGACACTGTAAAAATTCTAGCGACCACAAATTACAACTTATCTCGATTTTTGTGCTTGAACTCCGCCTCGAAAATTGTGCCAATCAGCAAACAACCATAACAGAAAATTTTCCAGCAATAAAACAGCATTAAATGTTGTACGGCCTGCCTTGAAAAATGTGCCCATAACTTGTATGGACCATACAGATTTCAGTAGTACGACTACCTCGAAATTCGTGCCCTTGTTGTTGTCCCTCTTCCTTGATTTCTGTGATGTCCCTCTTCTTCGATATTTGTGCCTTTCTGCTACTGTATGGTTTTGCCTTGGCATGCATGCCAATAAATGTTGCAACGCATATTTGTTGAAATGTCTTCTTGCTACTCTCCTTCACTTCCTCACTGCTCAGAAATTTCCCCCTTGCTCTCTCTTCTCTTTCTCTCAAATTCTCATGAAAGAATGAATTGATCTTTTCTTCTTCTCTTCTCCTTTTATTCTCTAAATGACCTTTTGGGTTACCCTAAGATCTAATGGTTGAGATTCATTTAGATCTAGGGATGAGAATAAATGTGCATTTAATTCTCACTTTCTAATTTTCACTCACCCACTTAAACAAAGACCCACTTAGCCTTTTATTTCCATAGTCGTTTTTTCACTTTTTAATTTTTAATTAACTTTAATAAAGTCACCTTTAAATTAGAATGTAACTTTACCACTTATAAAGTCACTTTTAAATTAAATTGACTTTACCACTTATAAAGTCACTTTAGGAGAAAAGTAAAAAAATAAATTTGGACACTTTTCCCTAGGCCAAAGATCAAAGCCTTAGGGAACCACTTGTCCTCCGGTACCCAAATTTTAACACCACGGATGGCCATCCACAACCCTAATTCTTATTCAATCATTCACTCTAATATTCTTTTTGAAACATCTCCCAATCATAAGCCTAACCCTCGATCCCTCCTCATTCATCCATAGCACATAGGGTTATTGACTACTATTCGACTTTGTATCTGGTCGTCGAGCTGACCTCACTGACCTTAGGTCGACAGAAAAGGAAATCGGATGTCGTTTGACACTTACTTGATCAAAGTACCAATAGTCAGTCTAGTGGTTAAGCATTGTTGCACAAAGCAAGCATGCTGGAGACGTCAACAGAGATGGGGTTGGACCCATACCCCCCAGTAGTACCGTTGTTTGAAGGTTAACCAATAGACATTTCCCTACCTAACGCTAAATTGGGCACAACAATTTGCTCGTAGAGGTGCATCATTAATATTTGGTCGCTTCCAATGAGCAAAACCAAGTCGTTGACATCCCCATCTGACTTCTACTCTCTTAGTTGACTTGTTCGTCGCTGAATTATTCCCGAAATCAACGTGTCCTTAGTCCATTGCTTCGTTGATTAAACCTCACATTTTCGACCCAGAATTAAGTTTTGGGTTTCATGCCAAGTCATTGAGGGAGTTACCAGTGTACTGGGTTCTTGCTTCACACTTACGTACATTCAGATTTTCAACGAAATTATTCCAAGGGCTTAATTGGCTCAAGATTTTTTGAACTTGACATGGCTTACTCATGTTGGTTTCCATGTAGCTTGTTAATTAGTTTATGAAGCTTGCCCTCAATAATTCAACGTCGAATTTCTTTAAATGGTTGTGTTTTAATGACTACAACCACCCTCCAAAACTTTGCCTATGCTTCCTTTTGGAGCCTCCCTTTTAAATCACAGCAGCTCATCTTGCACTGATCCAGGTACTTGTGCTTTGATTGGGCCTCATCCTTTGCATCTTGACTTGTGTTGGCTTACTTGTTTTACTTTCTAACCCACAAGTCGATCTCTTGACTTGGTTTTCATCCAATTTCGAGCTTGCCTTAGAGAACTTCCAATCCTTAAGGGCAACTAGCCTTGCTCTTGGGAATTGCGCAATCCAAGTTGACAGTGTGCCTTGAGCTCAAGAATTGTGTAGTGCTAGTTGAAAACCAGCCTTGAGCTAGGAAATTGCGCAGAGCATGAGAGGCAGCCGAGAGCCACTTAGCCAAGAAATTGTTCAAAAGCCTTTCTACTCAGAAGTTGCTTAGTGTATGAGGCAGAGAGTTTCCTGGTCCTTCCTAGAACTACGCAATCTCTTCAGGCAATGCATGGCGGTTTCTCCCAAAAAAGCATCCCTAAAAAATGGGGATCTATTTTTAGCAGTCTGAAGGAGGCACTTGAGTTATTTTGGAAACTATCACCAAGTGTCGCTTTTTCCTTGACTTTTGGCCTTCGCGTCATAAACCTTAAATTGACCAAATCTATTTAAATGACGCTGCCAGAGCTCATTTGCACATTCGATCTTAGAGCTCTAGCATTCCCGAGGAGATCAAGGAACCTTCCATGCAATCATCGTTGCTTTTTCGGGTAAGTCTTGCTTTTCTAGTCTTCTGCCGCTTTTTCTGGCGCTTTTGCTTGTTTATCTTGTGAGAGTGTTGTTTCACTTGTTTTGTTAAACGGTTGTTGGCGTTTTAACTTGTTTTATATTGTAGAAGTGTTGTTCCAAGTTTTAGATTGCCTTTCCCAAGTGTCGCATGTATTTTCCCGTTTTTGCACCAACGGTCACTGTTGCGGCAACTCCTTTCACATGCTTCATTTTCTTTCAATTTTATTGATTCCTGCACTTGTTTTACTTGCATGCATCATCACTCAATCAGATCTACACTCAGCATCACACCATCCTTCAAATATGCTCGATTTCACACTCCCCTTGGGCAAATTTGGGCTCCCCCTTGCCCGGATCTTACACTCCTTTGCATGCACTGCGCATTCTGGGAGCTCAAGGCCTCTGCCTTGGCTTCTGGAATTGGCAGAGGTTGCCCTGGCCTAGCTCAAACTGCGTAGTGCCAAGAGCCTTCCTCCTAGTCTGGCCACTGAGACTGCGTTGGCCCCTGAGTGAACAGCGCATTTTGCAGCTCCAATCAGCAAGCTTCCCAACAAACTGTTGCGACTATGCAATGCGCAGTTCCCACAATCAGCCAGTGACCCCTGCCAACCAGAATTGCGCAGTCCTTCCCATCTTGAGCCCAATTTGTTGCTTGATCTTCTCTTGAAGTTTCTTTGGTTTCTGAGCTAACATTTGCTTGCCATGAGTGTCTTCTCTGTCCCACAGGTACAACAGTTGTTGAGCATCTCTCAAGCAGTAACAGTTAACATGGCATCCAAGAGAGTTGCATCAAAGGAAACCGCTGAGAGCAATACTGGGGAAGCAATTGAGCAAATATTTATTGATCTACCAGTCTATGCAGACACTTAGTTGTTCATTGAGAAGGGCACAAAGTTGACATGGCAGCAAATCAAAGATACTTTTGCAGATGACTTCAAGGAAGACTTAGAGGACCAGCAGGTATATATCAGCATCCAGCGGTCAGGTTTATACAAGGTTGCATGCAGGTACCCTGCCTTCCCATGTGTGGACATTATCAGCTGGATTGCCTCACACACAGATCCATAGACTATGACATTGAGCAATGCCAGCAGGATAGAGCTTGCCACCTTCAAGGCAGAGAAATTTCAGCAAATGTATCATTTACCTTAGTCGATGAAGCACATGGACACACTTTTCTATGCCACCCTAGAGATATCGTCAAGCGCTGGGTGAAAGAGTCGTCAAAGTTCAGACAGACACCCAATCATGTTTACAAGACAAAGTCTATCAAGAAGGCTTATCAGTTCTTGATCATCTTTGCATGTCAAATATACGGTCAAGAGAGCACATAAACCTTTCCTGAAGGTTGGGTAGTTATAGTAGCCCAGCTAGTGAGTGATAGGAAGCCATTCAACTGAAAAGATTTGTCGACTCATCAGTTGAAGATCCATGTGCTTAACGCCTAGAATCCACCCAAGAATCAGCAAGCGAGAATCTACATGTCTGCATACTTACTAGATGCAATTTGTGCCCAGCAGTAGTTTCCTGGCATGAGCTAGACATGGACACCTAAGGAGACCACCGTCAACATTTATTGCGAGTTGCTTTCCAACCACAGCTACCGAGGAGTAATGGCAAGGCTAATTGACCATTTCATAATCTCATTGTACAAGCTTATCTTTGAGCAGGATCCACCTTGCATGTCCCAAGAAGCAATGGAGGCGATACTAAACATTGTAGATTGGTATGCCTCACCTGGTGGCACCTTCATCAAAGTGTTTGGCGAAGAGAAGCCTCTACATGTTCTACCAAGGTATGCCACGGACAAGTTGATCATGCAAGAGGTCTCATACCACCTCTCCATAGGGTTATCAATAGGACTGCATAGGAAGAAGAAAGTGCCATGGCCTGCTCTTCCTTTGCGGATCGGATTGTACGAGATTAAGAGCATGAAAGATGAAGATGTCAAAGCTAAGGAGATATTGAAATTTGAGTTCTGCACCAAAGACTTTAATCTGTATGATCCCCGCGGTATTTGCAAGAATCACTGTGCGAAGATGTACTATCTGTGGATCCACAAGACATTTCGTTGGCACGAGGAGGACCCTTGGAGGTACTGCTACAATGCCTCCAAACTCCACGACAAGGTCAATATGGCAACAGCTTGGAAGGCTTCTCTACAGGCAGCAGCAGCGCAGGAAGCAACAACAATAGCAGCAATAAGTAGCAACCCAATGCAGGACAAGGGAAAGAGGAAGGTTGCTAAGGATCCCAAGGCAGAACAAAGCTGCAAGATGAAGGTAGATCTTTTCTTGGAGAAAGTAGCTTTGGCAGTGGAAGCAAAGAGGGAGTAGCAGATAAAGAGAGAAAAGCGGAGGAAGAGAGAAAAGCAAAGGTTGCAGGAAGCAGAACTAAAGTTGCAAGAGACAAAGAAGAAGTTGAAGGAAGAGCAAGAGCTGAGGAGGAGAGAAAGAGAAGAGAAGCAAAAACGGGAGGAAGAAGAAAGGCAAGGCGCAATGACGAAGCAAACAGTGCCCATACAGGTTGAGGAGTCAGAATAGCCATCAGTTGAGGAAGACAGTGACAGATGTAGGATCGGCAGCTTGCTCAACAGATTGAGCAACTAATTGAAGCAATAGACATGGAGTTGGAACAGGGGCCACAGAATGGAGACACTGACCTCATGCCAAGAGTGTCGAAGGTCATCCCTCAGTCTCCATACCTCCAGTGTCAGAACCAGTCCTGAGCGAGCATGGAGAGGTTGTTCTCCTTGATGATGATCTGGTCATGGATGTGTACAATCTATCATTTGACAAGATGCAGAAGAAGATTGTACAGACGCGAAGGAATTACTTTCCAGATGATCACGCATCACCTGCATTCATGAAGGAAAGGGTGATAGTGTCAGACACAAGGAAGCATCCAACTACCCTTGTCGATGTTAGCTTGTCCTATGCAGGAGCAACAAGCTCAAATGTTAAGTTCCTGTTGGCCAAGAATGAACAACTGGCAAAGAACTTGCAGGCTGCCAAACAAGAGGAAGAAGAACTAAGAGAGCAGAGTACAGTTTCTGTAATGGGGGAGATGATGAAATTGATACTTGTTGAAGTATCAACACTTAAGACTACCATGCAAAAGCTCTATGACGAATTTGTCACCGTGCACAAAGCAGTTGTCCATGTGCATGGCCTATAGCAACAGAGCAAGGAGTTTGTTCAAACTCTCAAGAACATACATGTTTCCATCACCCATGTGCAAAAGTGGACAATGCAGTACAAGAGGGCCCCACTTCACTTAGCCAAGGAGATGAAGCCACAAGCGGAGCTGGAGAAAGAAAAAGTCCAGATGTTGATCTAGAACTATGAGCAACTCACCCCATTCATCAACAGCAGACAAGCCTCATATGCACAGTTGTACAACAGTTTGGATGTCATGGTGAGAATGCACTCATACTTACCTCTGCACACTACCGCGGTCAAGGCATTATACTACCACCCACTAATGGGACTCCTACTCCAAACGGTTTGAGGTTTAGTTGGGACTTCTTATCCGGGAGATCCCCTAAATGTTGATGGGTCCAGCACTGCCAACAGGTTGTTACAGGCTTGGTTCATTTTGGACAGTGTTATTCACCACGAACTGTCATGTGGATGATTTGGCATATGGGTTTGATATGTGGTTCAGTTCCTCCTTTGAGGCATGGACATTATTTCTAATTACTACTAAATTTATGTTAATATACCCTATAACTGCAACGCATGGTCCAGAATTTATTTCTACGTAAATGTTTCTTCCTAGAACTGAACAGAATCAGAATCAGATTCCTCAGGACTATGGTTACAAGTGTAGGGCCTATAAGGTCCCACGGAGTTTAAAACCTATGCTCTGATACCAAAATATAAAGCCCTATTTTGAAATTTAACCAAAGAAACTCAAAATTTGACAATTAACATTTTAATGCCCTAATTTTAGAATTTAACTAGAGAAACTAAAGTTTAACAATTCACTTGCACAACAGTAAAAAGAACTTGTTCAGTTAGTCTTGCATCAGTCAAAGTCAACTATTAATTTTTGTTCTTTATGCTTCAATCTAACAATATGTTTTCAAGTTTGCAAGGAAAGCATTTAGCATCTTGGGACTAGTTTTTGTTGTCAAAAGACAACATGAGTAGTTCATGGCATCTTCAAGAATCTCTTGCAACGAATCTTGGAAGACCAAGGTAAGTAATTTTTGAGGTATGTATAGTTTCCTTATTCATTTAGACTCTAACTTAAAATAGGTTAGGGTCTTGCGATTTCTTTTAGGGTTTGAAATCTTCATATTATTGAAGATTGTTGGCATCTAAAACTTTGTTAGTATTTGGAAACCCTATAGAAACCCTAGTTTTGGTCTTAAGAATTCGAAGGTAGTTTAGAATGAAATGATGGCAGAATTTGAGATTCAAACTCTAGAACCAATGTTTCAAAAAGTAACTTCCTTAGACTTAAAATTTGAAATTCTCCCTCTCCATAGATTTGACATCATGAATACGCTTTTTTATTCGTGTATTTTGGTAGTACTTGTTAATAAATGTTGCAGGTACATAATACAGAGGAAGTCCTTCAATAAGGAAACCCTACAAGGTTTGTAAAAGGAGCAACTCATGGTACGTTCAAAGTTCATGTGATTTATAGCTAGTCTTCCTCACAAAAAAAGGTATGATTATTTTTGGTATTTACTATACACTACTAACTCTCTCATGTCTAGGTTTTTGAATCATACGGATTCTTGTTTGGGTGATTAATCTTTAAATTGAATCTACCTTTATCACATTTCTCTTATTGTTTGTTGATTTTGGTGAAACCTTAACCATTACGGTTCATTGTAAAACCCTAGCCTTTTGATGTTTAGGGTATGCTAATGATGAAACCCTAGTCTTCTTAGGGTTTGCTGATAAAGTTTAGATCTCATAACGAAATCTTACTCTTTTAATGTTTAGGCTTTGATGTTGTTTTTTATGAAACCATAGTCCACTCAGGGTTTGTTTATAAAGTTTAGAACCAGTATGAAATCTTACTCTCTTGATGTTTATGGTTTGTTAAACCCTAAACCTTTTAGGGTTTGTTGTTGATGTTTAAGTTATATGATAAAACCCTAGATTTTAGGGTTTGGTGAATTAGGGTTTGTTCACCATTGGAGTGGCACCTGATGATTATATGAAGACTCCATGCCCAAGGATGATCCAAAGGACACTTGTACCATCAGACATCATCAATCAACGGAGTTTTTTAACTCCACTTCTATCTTCTCATCATCTTTCTTGTACCTAGATTCCACACCCTGCCGGGGAATTCTAATAGGTGATACTAATAATGATGATTTTTTGAGTCTGTAACAGGCCTAGGATGTTAGGACTCGATCAGCAAACGAGTACACCTTGGAGTGTTTTTTTATTTGGTTAATTATCCCCTTTTTTCAGAGGTGGATAATTTTCTGGGTTTTTTCACTCACGTTTTACCCCAAAGCCGAGGTGACGGTTTGAACCTTGACCCCCTAACACAAATTAGTGTCTAGAGTCGATGTATATTACCATTACTAGATAACACAAAAAAATTCGTGGAATTTGATTAGGCCTAGGTAGTCATTTTTTAATTTTTTAGATTTTCCGCATTGTGGAAATTACTAATAAAATTGTATTTGTAATGTAATAAGTGATGTCCAGAGAAGTTGTATGGGGTATAAGTAATGAAAATTGCACCTCTCACCCTCAACTTTCTACTATGACACACTTTGATGGGTTAAAAATGTGTTTTGAACCCTCAAACCCCACTTTTCCTAGGTTTAGTGGGAAATCTGGCAATTAATTAAGCCAGAAATTGAATAACTAGAGAAAAATAAATATCCACACATGCTAAATGTTGTGGAAATGAGGTGGAAAATTATGGGGGAGTTAAAGTGAAGTCCCAAGGTGACGTGGACACCTAAAATCAAGAAAATCACGTGCTCAAATAAAATCGAATTTTTGGCATTAAAGAAGAAAGTTGTTTACTTGGAAATTCGAATTTGTGAAGTTAATGCACATTTGGGAGGATTTGGGAGAATATTTGGTGGAGATTTTTGTGGGAAATTGTCCCCACATGGGTTACCACCCATATACACTTGTCATTCTATCATAAAATTCGAATTTACACATAAGGGAAGAAGAAAATGATGTCCACTTGCCAGAATTCGATTTTTACATATGGCATTGGAACTCCATTCAACAAATTCGAATTTCTCATTGGGATTGTCACTTCATGCCACTTGTTTAATCATTTCTACATTAGGATTGGCTACAATGCCATTTGTCATTGTCATTCTTCATTGGGATTTGCTCCCAACTCTTTATATAATAGAACTATGGGCTCTCATATTGTATCATGTAATAAGCTATTGGGCTTAAAGAAACTCTGTCATTTTGTACTTGCATACTTTCTTAGTATAATCAAGACTTTGGGGCTATCTGGCTGGTGTTCTCTTGGCGTTATGAGGTGATGTCCTTTCATACTACTGCTATTGTGTTTAATTTCTTTCGCATGTTGAATTAATATTAGTTTATGCTTGCCATCTTGCTTGAATTGATGTGTACAAGCTATCTTGCACATATCATTGATTTAGAATAGTATTCTAGGGATAAGTTTGACAATTCATTTTAGGAGAAATGTTTGGTTTATCTTATTCATTATATTGCTTTAATCTTGTGTAAACTAATACATGTTCAAGTGTGTAAGAAAGATCTTTTGTATTGTGTGTAGGAATCCATCTGGAAGTGGGAGAAATCTCAATTAGATCAACTCACTCCAGAGTCACAGCGATCACAAACTCAGCCATTTTTTCGCTCCAAGCTTTCCATCCAACGAAGAGCAAAAGGGAGTTTTCTTAGTCTATAGCTACTTAATCATCCATTTAAAATTCAAAACATTTCTTTGGTTCTAGTTCTTTCAAAGTTATATCTCATATTCAAGAGTCATTTCTAAAGCTAGGCAAGTATGGGGTTTCACTCCCATTACTTGAGCTAGTACTTTGTAAATTAAATTCTAAGTTTAGTTTTGGTTTCTTTTTCCTAATTTCACACTGACAATTGGTAATTTTTTTTGTGCTTTGCAGCCCATAGGCTTGAGCATTGGGCAGCAAGGAGCTTGAAGAGAAGCTTTGGAAAACTACTCACTCGTGTGTATGCAGGACCCCCTCACGTTGTTCAAAGACTGATTTCTAGGGAGGCCATAAGCACTTGGGAGAGAGTTGCAAACTCATCTAAGCCATGGGCCTTTTGAGCCTTATGAATCTCTTTTGGAGATTTTTTTCCATCTTCAAGTTTGTTGTTGTTATATTTTTGGGGATAGAGTCTGGCTTTGTTAGAGTCCCATCTTTGTAAAGACCTCTCTCGTATTGTGGGTTGCCCTCTTAGAGACATTTTTACTCGCTTTAAGCACTAATAAAATATAATAAAAAAATTGTTGGAGGGAGCTTCGGATTTTTCCCATGGCATCCCACTTCCTCATTTAGAGGAGGGATTCTTGTGGGTGGCATAATCTTGTTTTTACTTTTTTTTTAGCTTTCTAGCTTTTAAATTTCATATTGTGCATGCTTAAAATCAATACATTTCACTCCACATGCTATTTTTTACTAATCTTGTATTTAAATTCCCACGTGCGTATGCTCTCAAGTTTTGCAAACTATTTCTCTTTAAAGCATTTGCATGAAGCATTAGTTTAATTTGGGGAATTAACACAATTTGCACTTCATCTAGGCATTTTAGTATAGGAAGGCCTCAAGCCTCATTAAAACTTACCTCCAACTAAAGTTGGTTGAATAAACTTTTAGGGACCCTCTACCTCTATTGACTCCTCATTGTGAGATCCAAACATTTGGGCGAGGATGAGGTCTGAGGACTAGAGTTCAATTATAACTTTGCCTTAGCACTAATTAATAAAATGAACCAAGAACAACATTCCATCGCATTTCCTTTGGTTTAAAGACTCACATGCAAATCTTATTTCAAGAGGCACTTTGGATGCAAGCATTGTAATCTCTTTTAATTTTGCAACAAAATTAATTTTCTCGTACTTGGAAATTGACTCATCTTTTGGTTTAATTGCATATTGTCATGAATGGTTGATTTCAGTTTTAAGTACTATTATTTTGGGTTGCAAACTTAAAAATTGCATGTTGTCATCTTAGTCTAACATTTAAGTTATTTTTGTATCCTTTTGAGCAAGATAGATTCCATGCTTTGATTTGTAGACTTATTCATCTTGAAAGCATTTATAATATCTTGTGCTAACAACTTATTGTTTCACTTTTCAAGGTTATTTTGGCTTTCCATTTGAAAGCATTTCACTTCATTTTTAGAAAAATACAATTTCATTTCTTAAAGAGCAAGTACTTGAAAGGCACTGGTTGTTTATGTATTTCATGCTTATCTTATGATGGTTATTGTTCATATCAATTTTTGCTTATAAATCTTAAATAGATAATCTATTTAGCTCTGACAATTCTCCTAGAAACTCACATCCTTTTTAACTTAACCTTTCATTAGGGACCACCCCCCTTAGCTAACATAGGAGATAGCTCAAACAGAGAGAGTCAGGATTAGTTTGACAGCCCCTTCTCTGAGTTCCCTACCACCAACCACACCTTGTGGGGTTGAAGGCTTTTCCCACTAACTTGTAGGTAGGTGTACGCGGTAGGGTCAACAGGGTTTATGACAAAACCCTTGCAATAGTCAAATGAAAACCTGGATGTATGATCTTCCACGTGATTGAAACCGTAGTCTAATCAAATTGTTGTATATCTCATTTTTGAAATTAGATGTCTATCAAGGGTTTACATTAAAATCACTAGTAAGAGATTGATATAAGAATGAATCCCTAGATATGAAATGCTAGTATGCTAATTTGATTATTGACGATTAATGACATATAGGGTTTGTGACAAAACCCTAGTAAAATTTGACAATAAGTTCTAGGGCATAATTTTGAAGATATAAAATGCAATGATTGGATTGCTAACTTGATTTAGTTGTTGATATGTAAAGCTTTAAGTCTCAATGACGGAATCTAGTGTTTGCAACAAAAACCCTAGCAAGTTGTTGAAGTCCAGAATAG
This sequence comes from Pinus taeda, assembly GCA_000404065.3. Lineage (NCBI taxonomy): Eukaryota > Viridiplantae > Streptophyta > Pinopsida > Pinales > Pinaceae > Pinus > Pinus taeda. Next base: position 2,600 of record APFE030905450.1, on the reverse strand, counting down.
AAAAGTTGTAACCCTTGTTGACTATGAACCTAACTAGGTTTAGGTATTTGAGGTCGAGACTCTAAAGCCTAATTGTTTTGACATGATTTGATATAGTTGATTTCATGCTTCTGTATATTTGTACCTGGTTTTACTTGTTGTTGAAGATTTGCAGGCACATAATCCTCAAAATGTTGAAGATGTTCATAATTGAAGAAGGCTTGCTAATAATGATGAGCATGATGAATAAAGGGAGTTGTAAGAATGATGATGACTAGATGACCCTGTTGCCATGAGAACGAATGATGTTCCTGTAGAAATGAAGCTTTGAAAGGTTGAAGTTTCTCCGATGTTATGATAAAGAGCCTATAAGAATGAAGTTGTTGATCTCCCTAAGTTGAAAGGGAGCTTGGATCAAAGAAAGTGTATATCTCCCTAGTTGAGAGGGAGGGCATAATCTGACAACTAAGAGCTTGAAGAAAGAATAAAGATCATGACTGAAGCGTTGCAGATAAATATTTGTGAATGGAAAAGTTGTAAAACAAGACTTGGATGATCTAAAAGAAATGTTGAAGTTGAGTTTGGTGTTGCTATAAAAGTTAAGAAGAAAGCTTCCTGGTTGTGTTTGAATAATATGATGATGACCTAGTAGCATCAGTATATTTGAGAACCCCAAAGGTTTGAGTTAACTTTTATATATATTGAAAGTTTATTACTAATTGGGGTTATGATTGTGTAGGATCTCTCCATAAGAAAGTTGAACGTTTGAAGCATGATTGGACTAGTGGAAATATCAGATTTATTTGATAAGGAGAGATGAAGCATCTTGGGGCGACAAGATGCTTGGGAAGACATCTAGCCGGCCTGTGATGATGTCTAGATCCGAAAGTAGGGATGGTGGCGTTGGTCTTGGAGACCCGACCTTGGATATGCACCTAGATCCCTGGGTTACTGTTAGAGTTGAAGCCTAATGGTACCTAGAGTGGCTAAAGCTTGGAATACAGATTAGATACCTTGGTCAAGTATCTAATCTATAGCACTGCGTGTGTTATGACTCTTCATAGAACATATCATTTTGAGATCTTCCATGTACCTATGTATATTTGTAATTATGAGTACCTCCCTAGTTAGGAGGGAGTGTTAGAGTGTAACTAGTGTCAATCTTCATAATTGTATTTGAGTCATGATGTAATGTATTTGTCAAAAGAAAAGGAGATAGAATTTTATTGTAAAAAGAAATTGACTTATTAAAGCATGGGTTTCATGCTTGGTTTAATGATCAATAGGTCAAAGTACCCATTGTGTGCTCCAGGGATTTTATTCTAAGTCAAAGTCATAAACCCTTCTTGGGTTTTTCTTGTCAAGAAATAAAATTATTTTATTGTAATTGAGTCATTATTTCCTCCACCATCAATTCGGCCTTCACTCAGATCAAGTCCACTTCAAAAGAAACAGCTTTGAACCACTATATATACCAGTGTTGAAAATATCGGTCTCAGCGAAATATCAGCGAGGGCCCTGAAAACATCTTATCGGCAATATTAGCGAAAATATTGGCAAAATATCGAAAAATATCAACAAACATAAAAAATGCAAAATATATTCAATTTTTCATATTTTAAACGCATAAAGCAATAACAACATGAACTAAACACATTGGCACATAAATATGAAGAAAGCACTGATATATATGATGTAGCGGATGTAAAATAAAAATGATACATCAAAGGCAATACCAAATCCTGCTAATCCCTGATAATTGTCCAATCAAAGACTCAAACATGGAGAACAAATACAAAATAACATCACATATATAAAAGTATCTCATCATCATGAGTTATATGTAACAAAACAAATAAAACTAGCAGCTAGTTATCTGAGATCAGTGCCCTCTCCCCTTTTTATTGGAAAACATGATGGGTTGTTTGCTAGACCTGCCCCTAGCAGTAGAAGGCCCTAACCCAGCACCTAATGTCAACTAATGATTGTTGGGTATGGAGTTGTTCTCTCCTATATCTATAGCAAATGATGCTGACACAGACGCTCTCACTATCTCCTCCTCCTCCTCTTCATCTTGCTCCTCCTCTTCCCTCTTCCTCCTGCTCCTCCTCCTCCCCTTCCTCCTCCTCCTCCTCCTCATACTGCTACTCCACTGAGTCCTCCTCCACTTGCTGCCTCTATTCTAATGGTTCCTCCAACCATGTCGGTGACTCCTCCAAGATGGGCACTGTTGACTACTGGAGTAGCACCTGATGATTTGGTGAAGACTCCATGCCCAAGGATGATCCAGAGGACACTTGTACCATCAGATGTCATCAGTCAACAGAGTTTTTTAACTCTCCTTCTATCTTCTCATCATATTTCTTCTTTGTACCCAGATTCCACACCCTACGGGGAATTGTAATAAGTGATGCTAGTATGATGTTCTTGAATTTGTAACAGGCCTAGGATGTGGGACTCGATCAGCAAACGAGTACACCTTGGAGTGTTTTTTTTATCCGGTTAATTATCCCTTCTTTTTCAGAGGCGGATAATTCTCTGGATTTTTTTCACTCATTTTTACCCCAAAGCAGAGGTGACGGTTTGAAGATTGAGCCCCTAACCCATCTTAGTGTCTAGGG
>APFE030905447.1:202523-220078 GCA_000404065.3 Pinus taeda | reverse complement strand
TTGTAGATGATTTCAAAGTCATAACCCAACATCTTTGTGACCCACTTTTGTTTCTCTTCAGAGGATAATCTTTGTTCTAAAAAGTATTTAAGGCTATCATGATCCGTTTTTACCTTGAAGTGTCTTCCCATTAGATAGGGTCGTCATTTCTTAAGTGCATTGAGTATTGCCAACATTTCCTTCTCATAAATAGCTTTGTGTAAAAGCTTTCCCTTGATTGGACGACTTTCAAAAGCAATGGGTCTTTCATCTTGCATTAAAACAGCACCAATTCCATTTCCTAAAGTATCACATTCCACAATAAAGGTTTTTGTGAAGTCCGGTGTAGCTAAGACTGGTGCTTGGCACATTGCCTCTTTAATATGTTCGAAGGCCTTTTTGTTGCTTCCAGAGTCCATGAAAATGCATCTTTCTTCAATAATGTTGTTAGAGGTGCTGCTATTCTCCCATAATTCTTAACAAACTTGCGTTAATACCCTGTCAACCCGAGAAATCCTCACAGATGCTTTATGGATGTGGGGATTTTCCATTCCTTAATGGCTTTAATTTTGCTAGGGTCTACCTTAGCTCCTTCATGAGATACAATATGACCCAAATATTCCACCTCCTGGACTCCAAAGAAACATTTGGATATTTTTGCATATAATTGTTTCTCCTCCAATAGTTGTAGCCCCCTGTCAACATGTTCAACATGATCCTTCCAAGACTTGCTGTAGATTAGTATATCATCAAAAAATACTAACACAAATTTTCTAAGGTATGGTTTGAAAATTGAATTCATCAAACCTTGAAATGTAGAAGGTGCATTAGTAAGGCCAAAAGGCATGACCAAAAATTCATAATGACCCTCATGAGTTTCTAAATGTTGTTTTTGGAATGTCTTCAGTCTTCATTCTGATTTGATGATATCCTGAAGGAAGATCAAACTTGGTGAAGTAAATTGATCCATGCAATTCATCCAATAATTCATTAATGACAAGAATGGGAAATTTATCTTTAATAGTGAGTTTGTTGAGCTCCATATAATCCGGACACATGCACCATGATCCATCCTTCTTGTGCACCAATACTACTGGAGCAGAGAAAGAAATTTGACTAGGTTGAATTATACCAGCCTCTAGCATTTCTGCAACCATACATTCAAATTCACTCTTTTGGGCATAGGGATATTTGTACGGCCTGATGTTTGGAGTAACACTTCCTGGAATCAAATGAATAACATGATCATGATCACGAATAGGTGAGAGACCTTTGGGAGTCTCAAATACCTTGGAATGATTGTCCAAGACTTTTTGGAGATCTGGAGAAATAGATGATTTAGATCTGGGAACCTCTACTGAACATAATTGTGCAATTACACCTCGTTGTTCCTTCTTTAGAAGGCTTGTCATACCGTCAGAGCTGATTATCTTTCCTAGTTTCTCTGTAATACCCCTTAATTAAAATTCTTTTCTTTTCACACAAAATGTCATGAAAAGTTCTTGAAAATTAAAAGCTATTGCACCCAAGGATTGTAGCCATTGAAATCCTAGTACAACATCAACACCACCCATTGGAATGGAAAGCATTGGGCTATTCAATACATATTCTCCCATAGATAACTTGATATTATGACACTTTCCAGAGCAATTTAATGGTTCCTCCACTTGCAACCATCACTTGACACTCTGGTACTGGATATAGGAAGCAATTCAATTCCTTTGCTATCTTACAATGAATAAAATTATGGGTACTTCCCGAATCAATCAACACTATTACCTTTTTCTTCTTGATATGTCCTTTTATTTTAATAGTTTTAGGAGTAGTAATTCCAGCCAATGCATTACAAGATATGGTCAGATTCATTTCTTCTTTATCTAGGATTTGTTCCTGCAATATATCCTCTTCTTTTGACATTTCTTGTTCCTTTTCTTCCTCCTCTTCACAATCTATGTAGAATAATTTCTTCTCAGCACACTTATGACCTTTAGTGTATTTGCATTCACAACTATAACAAAGCCCTTTTTCTATTTTTTCTTCCAATTGTTGTAGTGTCAACCTTGTAGGTTGTGGAAGGCTAGGGGCAACAACACTTCCATCTTTATAGTTGTGAGTGGTAGGCTTCCAGGTTGCCATAATTTTGCTTTCCATTTTTCTTGCTAACATGAATGCCTTCTCCAATGAATCAGGTTCCCAAAGGCGAACCTCATGTTGGATATTATCCTTTAAAGTCCCTATGAACACATCAATCCTATGCTACTCTAGAATATCTTTTACCCTTATGTTCAATTTTTGGAAGTCCTCAATGTGCTCCATCATTGAACCATTTTGTTTGAGATTTATCAACTGGCTAAAAAAGGTGTTGCTTTTTGTATCCTCATAATGTGCTATCATTTCTTCCATAAAAATTGCCCAAGTGACAATTTGTTTACGAGAGCAAAGCCATCGATATCATACAAATTAATTTGGTTCCAAATAGAAAGTTGCAATACGTACCTTTTGTGTGTTTTGCACATTATGGAGATCAAAAAATTGCTCCATCTGTAGTATCCATGTTCTTGGATCCTTGCCATCAAACTTCCTCATATCAATTTTTGGAACATGGTGGGTCTTCAATCCAACATTAGAGTCTATGAAATCACGATTACCATTTCTTTTGTTCTTATCATGAGTTTCCTTTACTACCCTTTCACCATTAGTGACCATTTCTTGTAGCAACTTATTCAAATTTATCTTCAATTCTTCCATCTTATCGTCCATGCCATTCATCTTAGCTTCCATGCCATCCATATTAGCTTCCATCTTAACTTGCATGCCATTCATATTAGCTTCCATGCCATTCATCTTAGCTTCATTTACCTTTAGTGAGAATGAAATTTGTGTACTTGGTCTTATAATTTTGATATATCATGTTGCATTTCTTCCTCTTCTTCACGAGTCATGCTAGAGCTTTCAGGTTGCTTACTAGGTGTTTCCATTTTCTCTCATCGGGGCATTAATTAATGCTAATAATTCTTCACTTTTCCCTTTGAATTCCTTCAAACTAATTTTTCAAACCAATCTTATGCAAAATATAAAAAAAACTACACACCTTTTTTTCACTTTGTAAGAGCTCGATATTGAATCTGTTGTATCTCTATAACTGCGGATCTTGAATATTTGAAATCTTGTCTTATGGTAGCCCTCTGAGTCCTCTTTCTAACCCCACAAGTTTGATCAAGCTTGGATTCTCCAAGGAAGAGTTATGCCAAGTCTCCCACGGTGAATTGATTATAAACTAGTTCAATAGAGCGAACTTGTACGACGTGCCACATGTCACTATTTCGACCTTAGTACCTGAAACTAATACACAGAAAACTACAAGCCGTCCTCTTTCTGAAAATTCTTATGAAATTTCAATCTGATGCTCAAAACAAAATTTATGATTATTTTCCCTAGGTCACCTGTTTTGTAATTCGGGAGTCTGCAAAATCCCTAACTTCCTCAAATCATATCTCCACAAATATAATGAGACAAGCTCTGAAACTTGGACCCAAAGTTCAGAATGATTTCGGCTCATGGGTTTTTTTTTTATAGCTTCTGAAACGTTGCATAAAAAAAGTTATAGCGAAAATGCCACGATGACATGTTTGGAGCAGCAAAACCCTAGAATCCAAAGCTCTGATACCAAATGTTAGGAAACCAACTCACCAAAAGATAGAAAAGAGAGACCAATGCCCTATAATTTAGCCTCTTCAAGGGGGAAGCCTCCTTTACATTACACAAATGAACAATTCTTGGATGATACAAATGAATAAACCTCCCTTCTATATATAAGAGTCTAAGGGGTCATAATATAATCAAGCCGACATAACAGTAATAACATAAGGGCACAAAAATAACAATAGTGGGTTTCTATGGGGTATACTAATAACAATATTGAGACAATAGGGGCACAATAATAACAATAGGGGATACAATGACAATAGTAATGGGGGAATCACTAGTATTATAGGGGCCTAACAAAAGGAATATTTTTATGAAATCCTAAAGTCCTCTTACTTTAAATATTTTTCATGGAGGAACACACATCCTTTCTAAGTGATATAGTTCATATTTTCAAGGAAATAACTTATTCGAGTTTAACTCAATGGTCCCTCCCATCCCTCCACTTTATAAAACCTCTGAATAAATAGTTGTGGGGAAGGATATGGATTCAACATTATGGAAGTATTATATTCATTTGCTTAAGTCTCTTTTACCATCCCACCCTCTTCACTCAGTTACATCATAAATTTAGCTCGCAAATATGCTTATCAAAAGGGTGATTAAAAGGGGAAGTGTGGGAAATACAATAAAACATGTCGGGGCTAAGGACGTTCGCTAGCAGCGGGGCCATGCTTGTATGGAATTAAGGACAACTTCACTAGGGTACTGACTATGCTCCTTGATAGCGAAGAAATTCCAGATGCCATTCATATTGATGGATATATGCTTTAACAAAAAACTCCTATTTGTACCTTCTTCCATTCTTCACTTTTAACCTTTGGGTAAAGCAAAGTTCATCATCTTTAACTAGAGATAACTAGTTTTTCCCTGTGTGTCGCCATTATTGTGGTGAAATCAAAACACCCAAATTTTTTCATTTATTATTTGTATAATAATAATGTGGACCCTTTTAATAAATTTTGACTAAATCGCCTTTTAATATTTTCATTTGGTTAAGTGTTCGACAATTTTGCAAGCTTTTCATTTTCTTCAAATTTCCATTCTGATTGCTTTATTGTGTTCGATTTCTTACTGGATTTTCATCGATTCTCATTTCATCTCATTTAGAATCACGATTTGTAAATGGCGTTCATCCGAATTTCGATGATTTTTACCACTTGAGATCAAAAAAATGTACAAAATATATTATTTTAATTTTTGTAAATTAATTATAAATATTGATTTTATGTTAGTTTTTAATTAATTTTCATTAATTATTATTTTTATTATTGTTTTGCTAATGGTCCTATAGAACCATCACAGTCAAGAAATAATATATACATCATAATTAAAACTATAATATATATAGTTATGGAAATATCAAAATTCCAATTTCAATTTTTTTTTGAAATAAATGTTTTGAGATCCAAAATCCCAAATACTTTATTACCAGTAATAGTTGTAGTTTATAAAAAAAAAATAAAAAATAAACCCCACTTCCACCTCATCCACACCTCGGACCCTTCCCATTTCAAAACTCTATCTCATTTCGTGACTCCTAAGTAGACCCTCTTAAATGACCACCTCCAAAAACCTTTATCTCACCTCCCTCTCTTTTCACCTTATTTCACCATACCTCACCTCGGGTCCTCTTACCTCATTTTGGAAATTTATATTTTCGCAACATGATTTTAATTCATCCCCGATATTTTATATCTCCGAGGTTCTGAACCCCTCATACCTTGCTTCTCTCTTCCCTATTTCAAGTTTAGGCTCTTTAAATTTGGTGACTTCTTTTAAAAAAATTTCCGAAATCCTTTTGACTCCCACTCCATACCTTATGCCTCCCATTTAACTCCCATGTAAAGCCTTCCTCCTTATATCAATTTCAAGACTCTTAAAGAGTTCTCAAAAGCCACTTAAGTTTTAATAGATTTTTAATAATTTTTAGTAATATCTTATTTATTTAATTAAAATATTCTTTAATGTATTTTAATTAAATTAATTTGTAATTTAATTAATTAAATTAAATTTTAATTGATTTTATATAATATAATTAATTAATTTTAAATTTAATTAATTCATAATTAGAATTTAATAATGGTATATATTTAATTAATTAATTTAATAGTTGTTATTAATTAATAATTATTTGATTTTAATTGTACAGTTAATTAGGATTAGAATTTTTAATTGAGAATCTTTTTATTTGGGTCAAGGCATGCATTTTTCTAGAATTCTGGTAATTTTAACATTTCATCTTTGGAGATGCATATCTCAAGATTTACTTAGCCAAATGAAGCTCACAATAGCTCGTTGGAAATCTAGGACTAAGAAGAATAATTCGGGAATAAAAAGTTTAGAAGAATAATTTGGGAATAATAAGTTTAGTAGATTCAATCATTTAATGACCCAAAAAATCAGCACAACACAAGGTGACGAATTTGCAACAACAATTAGGTTTTCCTAATTGATTTGGGCAAATTTCATTGTCTTGGGAAAACCATTGTAACTAATTCATCCTCCAACGTTCTTCAAAATCTAATTAGATCCGTTTGAAGTGATCATAGCATGGAAATTTCTTTGGATTTTATTTATTTTAATTTAGCAATTTCATGTGTGTTTGTTTTTCTGATTTCTAATTTGCAATTTAATTTATTTTTGTTTTGATTTTGATTGGTTTGTAGTAGGATATTAGTTGGAGAAGTTCCGATCGAAGACATTTTGGAGCAATGGAAAGAGACCAAAAAAGAGTAAAATGAGGAATTTGCAGTTCTAATTCAAGATTTGGAAAACTACTCTCAACAATTCTTTATTTTGGAAATTTCTTGTAATTATTAATTAGCAATTTAAAGAATAAACAAAGGGTTACTCTTCTATGCAACTAGAGGCTCTGAAAATAATATTGTAATAGGATATTATAACTATAGGTGAGGGAAAACTTCAAACTTGAGGTTTGGGGAAAACTCTGTGATTTTTTTGCTGTGCATTTGCACTTTTGTAATGTACTATAAGTTGAATTATGAAAAGACAAAGTATTTGTAGTTCTGAAAGAGAAGGCTGTTTTGAACCACTATTGGAAATTTCTCCTAGGAGATGAAGCTTCACAAGGACTACAAATTCTTGTAGTGAGATTTTGGTATGATTTTAAATAGTTTTCATTTCATGTGCACTATTGTTTGGGATGTAAATTAATTATTTTATTATCATAATTTCTGTGGTTGATTTTAATCCCTATTCTAAATACTGTATTATAATTTTATATTAAGTACTATTGTTGTATCAATTATTTTGTGCTATTGAAGTTCTGTAAGAGCTATTTCTGAGGGACAAAACAAAAATAGAGTTAATATGAATTCATTGAGATAAGAATGTATTGGGAAATAACTATTTATTGTTTAAATACATTCCCATTTTGTTTTCTCTTTCATTAATTGAATGAACCAATTCTTTAATTGATAAAAATTATATAAATAATTCAATCATATAAACAATCCTCTTTCCCTGGTTAGTTAGTTCATATGCTCTCAAATTGAAAGAAGGCTATGCTTTTCCAATTCGAGATATGAATAGTTTTTACTTGCATCTTAAAGTAAATCTGAGTTTAGATTTAATTCTGCATTCTAGAAGTCCCCTCATAGAGGGGAAGAACTTAGTTGTGGTTTGGCTGAGCCGTAGAATCAAATTAAGGATCACTTTCTTGCAAGAGCTCGCAAGACGGTAGATCTGATTTATCTTTTATATTGGCTAGTAATAGACATACTATAAGCCAACAAAGAAGGAGAGAGGGTTACTGGACCTAATTGAACCAGTTGAAGCCACTACATTAAACAAATAAGAGCTCATTTAGGGATTTGATCAGGTGGTCTCCCTTACATGTTGATAAGGTCAGTTTTGACCATCAACACGAGGGTGGTTGGTGATGTTGGTATTGAACTATGTCCTTTACCTCTAGTTACAAATCTAACCCTAGAAACTCATTCTTTATACGTGCATCCTAAATTATTTTAATATGATTTTAATTATGCATCTAGAAGATGAATGCATTTAGTATGATATGCAAATAAAAAATAAAGCCCTATATACACTTCCTCGGCAATGACGCCAAAAATGTTGGGTAATTTAATTGATAGTTAAATTACATCAGTAAATTGTCAAATCAAGGTTTGTGTACTTGTGAAGTATATGAGAACTATATATGCTAGGATGTTTACTTTTGATAAAAAAACTCAATTCTAATTTACCAAATTTAAAATGCAAGAAAATCTATGCTAATTCAAGATCAATTCTCATTAAAGATACACACATGTTATTTCCATAAGTCTTGTTAACTAAAAATAACTTTGAAAGTAAACTATGCTAAAAGCGAGAATTGGAAATGATAGAATGGAAAATTTATGCTATTGATTTTCATTGAAATAAACTATTCTATTGACAATAATGAAACTTAATTTATTACAATAAATTGAAATCTATTCTAAGTATAGAATTGAAATTACTCTATTGAACTGAATTAAAAATTGCTTCAAATCAAACTCAAATCTTTTCTAAAAACTTTTCAAATTAAAAAGCATAAAAACTACAAGCCTTGATAGATTACTTATGTCTGTAATTGTGATTAGAACCAATTCTCTTCATTAACTCTATTTAAATATGAGACTAAGCAAGAAAACTAATTAAGGAAATTAAGAAAGAAAATATCTTTGTGTTTTGATTTTATAGAGTGCTTGACTTGTGGCAATGAAATCAATAATAAGTGATAATCAATGATAAAGCATCAAGCTAATTGAAATAATTGCATAAGTAGAGTTAATCCAATTGAATGTTAAAATGAATTAAAAATTAAACAACTACCCTATCTTACGACTCTCTAGGGGGCCCTGCTATTGAGTGCAAGGAAGTATAAGCTCAGATTAAATTAGCCAAAAACGCATTCACACTGAGGTTTGGAACAAATTATTTGAATTTCTCAAAGCATAGTCTTGAATTACAAACTTAAAGTGCTTCAAAAACTTACTATCCTCTATATATTGTGTTAGCACTCAAATTTACCTTAGGCTGAATTAAGGTAAAACTCAAGGCTACATCAAACCACGCTCAGCCTCGTAGCTAGCCCTACGAGGACAGGAGAGGGCTCTCTCTGGGTCAATCTCGGCAAAAGGTAATCAATGAGGCTCGAGATGACTAAATTGATAATTAATTTTAGGCTAGGTATGAAGTACAAGGAGTTTGAAGTTGATTTTTTGGGGTTTTTGTTGAATCTGACGGAAAGGCAATTTTGGGTGTGGGGATGAGACACAGTTTTTGCAGAGGTCCGATTGGGGTAAGGAAGGCGATTGTTTTGATGCTTTAAAAGTGAAAGAGATGGATAGATCAAACTGGTGAGGAGCTAAGGAGAGCAAGAAGCTTTCAAGGATTCTCCTTAAACAGATGAAAACATGGAAAATCAAACAAACTTAAAGGCAGAGCATAATAAATTATGGATTCTACCTTAACACTTCAATTGTTCAATTGCAGAAGATGAGAGAAGGAAAATGATACACATAAAAAATTACCGATACTAAAAGAATCACACCATCAACACATAAAGCCACATGAATCCCAAACAGTGCTGCAAAACCCTGGTCTTTCCTTTGCCAAAATTGCAGAGATATAATGTACAATAGAGTCTAGGCTTTTCCCAAAAGTCCAACCCTGAAAATGACTTAGAAAATACATAATATAGGCAAGCCAACCCATTCCCTTGTCTCTAGGGGTCGAGCTCATCATCCTAGGAGCTATTTCAACCAATTCTAAACAAAGCACTACAATCTAGGCATCCAAAACAACTTGCCTCTAAAAGAAGGGAAACTGATCCATTCATTAAATTTTTAATATTTTTTTAATGAATCATCTAGAATAGGTAAATAAGTGCCAAATTTACATCATGTACATCAAATTACATCAAGCTCGGTCACAAATCACATCAAGAGGTGAAACTAGTCATAACTGGCCGAAATTCTGAGCTGGAAGGTGTAAATTTGACCAAACATCTCTATGCGTCGTGCGCCTGAGCTCTATGTGCCACGTGCCTTTAAGCCTATGTTTGGGGCACTTCTCTACATCCAAATAAAGGTCACAATAGCTAGCTGGAAATCCCTGGATGTCTGCTATCCAGCCCAAGTGGAATTTCCCAATTTGGAGCTCATTTGCCCCTCCAAAACTTCATTCTCCCACAAGTGTTCCCTGCTGGTGCAAAAGGTGGCAGAAAGGTGATTTTCATGGTGTTTTTGGCCCTTTTGATCATCCAGAACTTGATGAAATTCCTTGGCCATACTAGAGTATGCATAACTTACCATGACAAATCCAAAACTATAAAGTTTTCCTCCAACAAGTGTCCCAATCATAAGCGCGCGAGTCGACGCGCTATGCGTTGGGCTCAAAAATCTATTTTGCAAGCCAAAAATTTCAAAATAACAAAAATTTCTCCGAAATTGCTCAAATTCAAAGCGAATACCCTCCATCATGTATTATGTACAGCCAATGAAGCCTTGGCCAAAATTTGGAGTGGATCAGGCTTTTTCCACCGTTTTAGTGCTCTGCTTAACCACCTCTTTAGAATCTTCATTTTTGCTTTGCAAACATGCATACGAGCCCAATAATGAGTTTTCATATGACGAATCATGTCTTTGTCTCTATTGGCCTTTTCCAACAATTTCTCTAGATGAGTGTTAACATGGATGAGCATAGACTCTCGATCAGTCGGTATCATATCACCAGGTCTCTTTCGGGCCAATTCTCGATCCTCACGGATTTGTCGTAGATCATAAAGTGTATGTTCATCCTCTAGTTGTTTGTTACACTGCTCCAGGTAGTTTATCACCCACTTAGTCATCTGCAATTTCTTTCTTAGCGAGTCATTCTCAGCTTTTTCTCCCGGATGATCTCCTTTAGCTCCGAGCTAGGAGAGCTCGCATCAACATCAATGATCGTGAAATCCGTGTCCCGGCCTCCTGAAGGACCCTCATCATGCATAGGCCTCTTTCCCCTGTCCTAGATCTGTACCTGTGCTGAAGAAGAAGGCAAGACCCCTTCCACATCATGTGGAGATAATACTCACTCTGTTGATGGAGTCAACGAGACCCCTTCCACCCCGGGTGGAGATAATATTCGTTGTGTAGATGCAAATAAGGTCCTGTGGCCTCGCTGGTATGTCACATACAATGGAGCACTTATATGCTCGATCTCAAGAATGTCTTGCTGGTGTGAAGGCTCTCCCTCATCATGAACTATCTCGGGAAGCGGCTGTGGCGCTGTGAAGAAGTCACGGGAGATGAAATCCTCCCATGTAATGCCCTACTGTGTCAACTGATATACCACCATGATTTTGATCAGCGCGTAATGATATATACTTCTATACTGCCATGTTGGGGTCTTCCTTTGTACTAAAACCACCATCCTCTCTATGTTTCGACACATGAAATACGGTATATTCATCATACGTACCCTCATGAAATGCATCAACAAACAGATATGGTAAGCATAGAGACGCAAGAATCTGCCCTCACAACTGAAATACTGAATGATGAGTTTCATCAATGGTGCAAACTCATCCCTCAGGAATCTAAAAGGAAAAACTGTGCTCAGGTGTCTCATATGCCCAGGTTTGATGTATGGCTCATAGTAGAATTTGTCTAACTACTGGCATTTGTTCCATTCCTCTCCTACATTTGGTATCCCGGTGGCTTGAACAATAGTCTCTGGTGACAAAGTGAAATTTACTCCAGTGACGTTTACACGGCCATCATGTAAATGTAGAACAAATAGACGAACTAGTTCACGATGATGCTGGGTTTGTGAGATCATCTCATAGTATTGGAAACATCACCGACGCTGAAAACAATCCATTGCAAGCGGGCAAGCCTGCAATTGAGCCAAAGAAGTAGGCTCCTCCCTGACATGCTGACCACTTTTGCCACTTTTGTGAGGCCTCCGTGGCACATTACCCTCATCTGTAGAATCACTGTCATACTCCTACTCATAAACTGAATCCGTCTCTGACATGACTTTGAAAACAAGATGTCTGGAGTATGTATGCTGATATATAAATTGCTCTTAATGAAACTATGTGTGCAATTGAATGTGAACTGCTTTTTTCTCTAACAATGTAGTGACCAACGGGAAAAACAAATGCACAAGGGAATATTAGGAAAGGGAAAACATCAGGGAATTAGGAACTTTGAAATAAAATTTAATTGGGTAAGGAAGGGAAAATGTGTACATATGGAAACATGGTTTAGGATTAGGGGGATATTGAATAGCTTTTAAGGAATTTTCATAGAGGTAAGGAGTTGGGGTTTAGGGATCATATGATAGGATTATGAGGGGATTAATGAGGAAATTTGATGAGTTACTTTGGGAATGGGGGACAGCGGGAAGTGAGGAAAAGAGTAGACCTTGGTGACAACACTGTTTTCAAAACCCTAAGCAATGTTTCTTATTGGCAAAAGGGAGGTTTTTCAAAGTATTGTTTCAATGGGCATGAGCCATGAACCCACCACATTCACCATCAAAAACTAAGCAAAAGAAATGGAGGTGAGAATACCTGGCAAATTGATGTGAATATTGAGTGATTTGATTAGTTTTCAAACCATTTTCGGGCTCCCAACTGTGTGCGCCGCGCTCATCACCCAGTGCGTAGCGCGCTCCCTATGCGTCGTGCGCGTGTAAATTTACACTGTCCAATGGAGCCCAGTGCACCGTGCGCACCCAATGCGTCGCGCGCCTTCTGTATGGGTCGTGCGCACCCTCAAGCCTGTCAATCTACCCTTCAAACGCGTCTTCTGCCCTCCACTTCACAACTTCGACTTTTGCCTTGAGAAATGGTGGAAATGAATAATCTTCCATGATTTATATGTGAAGAAAATATCTCACCAAATCAGATTTGATTTTAATAACCCACTTTCATAATGTTTGGCATTTTGACATTCTTTCATGATTAATAGACTTCTACTTTTTGGTTTCCTTCATAAATTTGGATGAAATAATGATTTTCTTTGATACTTTTTGCGGGGATAACTATGATATGATTTGGCAAAGGAGACCAGGGTTGCGCCTGGACAATTCAAGAACTGAAATTTTTGAAAATTTATTACAAAAATGAAATGTCGACTTATCTTCAAAACATAGTTTTGAAGAGAAGTCATAATCTATCTGTATAACGATAAAAATCTTTGAGATAACAACCTATCGAGGACCTCCCTCTGGCCTGCTGGCTTTATTAGACTTTACCAAAACCAAATTGACTTAACCCTAGACCTAATGACCAAGAACACTTGTCATGACCTAGAAATTGAACAGGGCTGCAAATGACTGTTCAAGACTTTGATTTTTTATAAATGGACCTGAGCCAACAGTGCCAAGCATGAGGGGAATGAGTAACACAAACCTTTCCGTCAGATTTATGGCATGCTCCTAACGAGTGCAAATGATCGAAACTGATGGGACACCTAAACATGAAGTGCAAAAAAGAGTTTTGATCTCTGACGGAGGGATAACCAGACCGACTCTAACACTGGCTCCAATGCGGATGGTAGCTCCTCGAAGGTGCCAAGAAGAGCAGATCTCTGTGAGAGATAGATAGTGCCTTCATCCATTGGGCTATGGAGTCATTATTTCAACACAAAACTTGGAAAATGTAAGTGACTGCAGATTTGACTGAAAACCGAAGACAACTTTGACCAAAACTGACTCGATTTTTAAACTAAAAGGACTAATACAACTGACTTGACAAACTTCAAACCAACTAACCTCCATCTCTAGAATTATAGCCTTCGCTGCGGGCCCTAGACTGAAGATGAGAAATTAGTACACATGTGCAATAAAACAGAAGTAAAACGATATATACAATGATGATGAAATGAGCAGAAAATACTCAGTAGTGGTATCGCTTTAGCAGCCGACCATTGATCGGCCCTCCAGGACAATCATCTCCATTCATTTCTTTGAGAATAAAAGCATTCTGGCCATGATACGCTGCAATCTTGTATGAACCCTTCCATAAGTTTTCAAATTTTCCGTGCTTTCCTTTGTCTTCATGTCGGGCATCCCACCTCAAAACTACCTCATCTAGCTGAAATGTGTTTGCTTTTGCCTTCCTGTCATAAATCTTTTGTATGCGCTTCTGCAACTTGAAAGTATTTTGTAATACCTCCTCCCGTGTCTGTTGTAAATGAATCATCTGATTAATCCTTCTCTGCATAGTATCTTCCTCACTACCGGCTTCCTGAAGCAATTTGACTACCGGAACAACAAGCGAAGTAGGACAAACCGTGTCTGTCCCATACACCAACTCAAAAGGAGACATGCCAATAGAATTTCTCTGACTCACCCTATCAGCCCACAGTGCATTCACTAATTTCTTGTGCCAACCCTTTTTATTAATTTCCAATAATTTCTTAATGATATTAACCAAAGATTTATTAGACGACTCCGCCAATCCATTTCCCTATGGATAGTATGCGGTTGAATTTCCCAGGCTGATATTTTACTTATAGCAGAACTCAACCATTCTTTTTGACTTGAATGCCACTACATTATCTGTGATTAGCTTACTAGGACACCCAAAACGTGACAAAATATTGGTTTCAAGAAAAGAGATAATTACCGCATCCGTGGCTTGTCGAGTAGGAATTGCTTCAATCCATTTTGTTAAGTATTCCGTGGCTGTCAATATCCATCTATGTTGTCCTGACAATGCCGGATGGATTTCCCCAATGAAATCCAATCCCCATTGCTAAAAAGGTGCACTAGCTTCAATTGGTTTGAGAGGCAAAGGCTGTAGTTTCTTCTTCCCTTCGAAAATTTGGCATTCGTGACAATTCTTAACAACCTTATACACATCTGAAAACAGCGTAGGCCAATAATAACCTGCCCTTAGAATATTATTCGTTGTGGTTTTCCAAAACAGATGGCCTCCGCAATCTCCTCTATGAAAGTCTTCCACAACTCTTTTGGCTTCCTCCTCTACCAAACAATTCAATAACATTCCACCAGGGTCTTTCCAATACAATGCAGAATTTAGTATGCATAATTTTGCAGCTTTCAATTTCAATGTTCTACTCTTATTTATTGGCATTCCGGGAGTTGAAGACAAATTCTGAAGTACATATAAAATGTCAGCATACCAAGGGGAATAAAGAAACATATCAAATACCTGAACTGATGAAATCTCCTCATCTTCATCGGACATGGCAGCAATCAAATTTATATCTAGAACCTGCAGATTTGTTTCAGCCATTAACTTGGCAAGTCCTTGTCCTTTGATCAGTTTGGTTGGTTTAATCTGTTAGTGTCAGTCTTTCCAGCCTTCCTCCAGTGATCAAATATTCTCTTACAAAGTGATTGTGAAGTGTCAAGGTCAAATTTGTCATTTCAGTGAGTCTTCAAGTAAAATTTGGTTACTAGGCATTAGGTCTAGGGTTTGCTCTCACTCTTTTCAAAGTTGCCCAAATTCCAATCTATGTCACTATTCAACTGATTCTATCATCATTAATAGGGTTGTCATTATCATCTCAGCGTCTAATGAGTCATTTTACACCTTGTTCATGCTTCAATTGCACCTAGGCAAGGTCATTTCCCTCTCCTAGGGTTTTGAAAGCTAATTTCTCTTGGATGGTCAAATCATTAGTAAAACTTATATCCAGATGTTCATACACCTTCCTCTATCTTTCATATACCTTATCAAACACTTCCAATCACTGAGATCCCCAAAATTCCTCATTTTCACACAAACCCTAGTTTCTATCTACAACCTGGCAATTTTCTAGGTTGGGCCTGTGTTTTTCCCTTTTGGACCCCTTCCCCTCACTCAATCTCTAAGATTCCACTTTCTCCTACTTCCTAACATCCCTCCCTACTTCCAAAAATTTCCCCAAGAATTTAGAAGCCCCTTATCCCCTTCATTTCGCTTCATTTCGGAAAAATTCCTTGTTTCACACATCGGGATAAGTTTCACTCAAAAGATGTTTTAGAGAAATAAAAGATGAATTTTGGGAAACTGAGAGCGGTTTTTGTCCACAACATGCCAAAGAAGAAAAAACTCCATTTTTTTCATAGGTGTCATGGTTTGAGAGAAATGTCAAGAATACCGTTTCCTCAGGAGAATCAAAGACACCTCTGAAATGACCTTGGGAAAATCAAGTTTTCTCCTAGCTTGGTTGGCCAAATGATTTTCTTGATGGGTAAAATGATAACTAGACACAACTATCTTTCTAATTAGCTATCATGAGGTCAATTTGGGGTTTAGGAAGGCATTCAAAAATTGACTGCAACAGAACTCTTCCTTGAGGCAGCCTCATTTGGCACTTTTTGACCAATCTTGGTATATTTAATTTTTGATAGGTCAAATATACTTCAAATTGAAAAATTCTAGTTGGGTTGGAAAGTAGACTCAAATAAATTTCCAACGAGCTATACTGCACCCAATTCTGACACCAGGAAGGCCTTCAAAAGCCTCATGCAAAAGCGTGCGACCTGTTGGGCAAGCATGACCTGTCAGGGGGGTCTTACCAGTTGGGAAAATACACTGGCGCGACCTGTTGGGCGTGCACGACCTGTTGGGAATTCATCCACAAAAAATTTCCTGTAAACTGCCAAACAACCCCAAACTTCTTCAAGATTGCAGGTAGGCCTCTGATTATCAAAGTATTTTACTTGATAAAGGAAAATGAGCATGGGAAATGTGTTTTAATGCCATCAAATTGAAATGAGAGGTTCATGTATATTTTCTTTTAAAATGTCAAAGCACAAGTAAAGCTAGGGTTTTGCTTTTCTGTTCTCAAGGTCATCCCTTTCACTCCCATTTTTCCCCACATCCCAACCATCTCCCTTGTCATTTTCACCTAATATCCTTACCAAAAATATCAAAGTCCCTAAACCCTACCTCCTATGAAACCCCTACAAAATATGATTATGTGATGGTATATGTTTCATAATTGCTTCCCTAAATTCCCCTTTCATATGTATTTTCCCTAAATCCCTTCAAAAGTCTCCATTCCTAAACATCTCCCTTGTGTTTTTGTCCCCTTGGAGCAGCATTTAAACTGTCAAAACAGCAGGGTATCCCATGGGAGGATTTTATCTCTCGAGAGGCTATGCTTCTCCAGGTCAATGCTCATTTGGAGAAGCTGCCAGCTAAGGCCAACAAAGATAAGGACCTACTCTGGAATATGAAGAACCACTATTGGTCCCGAATGCATGTATGCAAGGCAAGAATGAAGGTGCTCCAAGGACGGTTGGCCAAGGCACTCAAACGAAGAAAAAGGCCCGATCCCCTCCATATCTTGGCTAAGGCTTCCTTGAGGGAGCATGGTGCTAAATGACTCAACCCCAACACAAATTTCAAAACATTTTGAGCATTTTTGGTCATTTGTGAATTTTTTGGTCAAAAAACAGGTTTTCTTCACCAAGAGTGCGCGACCCTTTCGATTCGGAGGTCCATTTCAGGAAAAGTTTTCATTTTTGGATTTTGCATGCAAAAATACACTTTCTCAGTGAATATCAAGAAATTTCACCAAATTTTGAGCCTCCAAAAGGTCAAAAAACAAGCAAACAATGACTTTCTACCACCTTTTTGACACACAGGAAGAAGTCTCGGGAGATTGCAATTTTGGAGGGGCAAATGGACACCCAATTCCGCAATTCCACTTGGGTTGGAAATTAGACATCCAGACCTTTCCAACAAGCCCACTCTTGCCTCATTTGGACACCTGGAAGTGCCTCAAAAGTGGCTCCAAATGTGCGCGACCTCTTGGGCAATTTTCACAGAAATTGTGCCTACAGCTCAGCAAAATGCAGTTTTGACTAGGTTTGACTTTTTGGAGTGAATTTTGATCCTCCTTGATGTAAAT
>APFE030905447.1:160969-200782 GCA_000404065.3 Pinus taeda | reverse complement strand
TTTTATGATACTTTGACACTTATTTATCTCTTCTAGAAGATTCATTCATGAAAAAGGCAAAAATTTAATGAATGAATTGGTTTCCTAGCTTATATAGGCAGGTTGTTTTGACTGCCTAGATTTTAGTGCTCAGTTTGGAATTGGTTGAAACATCTCCTAGGATAGTGAGCTAGACCCCTAGAGGCAAGGAAAGATGTTAGCTTGCCTATATTATGTACTTTCTTAGTCATTTTCATGGTTGGACTCTTGAGGGAGAAAGCTTCTATTGTATTACTCATTGTATCTCTACAATTTTTGGCTAAGGAAGACCAGGGTTTTGCAGTCCTTTTTGGGATTCTTGTGGTTACATGTATTGATGGTGTGTTTCTCATTGTACTTGCAAGTTTTTTATGTGAATCATCTTCTTACTTTTTCTTCTGCAAATTAGGCAAATGAAGTGTTAAGGTAGAATTCATGGTTGATATGCTCTGCCTTTAAGTCTACTTAATATAAATGTTTTCAGCTGTTTAAGGAGAATTCAAGGTGCTTGCTTGCTCTCCTTATCTTCTCACCAGTCATTCTCATCCATCAACATCTATCAAAGGCATCAATACAGTCTCCTACCTTGCCCCAAAGAACCCCCTGCGAAAACTGTGTCCAATTCCCGCACCCAAAATTTCCTTTCCCCAGTTTACTAGCCTAAAATCAGTGTTTCCACATTGGTTATCTCGCCCATCGAAGATCTTTACCGAGATAGACCGGAGAGAGCCCTCTCCTGCCCCGTAGGGCTAGCTACGAGGCTAAGTGGTTTGATGTTGCCTTGGAGTTTACCTTTTTCAGCCTGAGGTGAAATTTCAAGCGCTAACATAATCTACACATCATACTCTAACAACGCAGGAATCCACTTACCCCGCCTTCCTTCTGGATTTGCCTGTACCAAAATATCTTTAACTGATGCATTAGGAACATAGGCTATAATGTGGGAATGCAATATATACACAAGGAAATCTTTCAAGGCCTTTACAAGCACAAGTGCTTGTTTCTCAATAATGTTGTATTTCAACGCTCTGTCCCTTATAATCTGACTGAAGAAGGCAATGGGCTTCTCAACTCCGTCCCTTTTCTGCACTAAAACAGCTGCCAAAGTGTACTCAGAAGCAAACAAAAACAAAATAAAGTCATGCGTATAGTCCATGCTGATTAAAATAGGAGCTGAAGAAAGAGCTATCTTCACTAAATTGAATGATTTCACCACCTCTTCTATCCACTTTACCTGACTGTCCTTTTTCAGCATATTCGTGATTTCTCTAAAATGCTCAGCAAGATTTGGAATGAAGCGACGCAGAAAATTCATTTTACCATAAAAGGATTGTATTTCTTTCTTGTTCCAGGGCTATTCAATTTGCTGGATGGATTCAACACGTGCAGGGTCAACACGGATGCCATCTTTCGATATGATGTGGCCAAGGAGCTTGCCCTCATCCATGGCAAAAAGACTCTTTTTCGAATTCAGCAAAATGCCATATTTTCTACACTTTTGAAAAACAACTTTCAAATGATATAAATGTTCTTCATCAGAATTTGAAAACACAGTTAAATCATCAAGGTAAACAACCAAAAATACATCTTTCTCGTTGGCGAAAGCCATGTCCATTGCATGCTGAAAGGTTGCTCCTGCATTCTTCAAACCAAACAGCATTTTTGCATAATGAAACGTTCCCCACGGAGTGGTAAACACAGTTTTGTCATGACCATCTTCATGCACTAAAATTTGATTATATCCTGAATAGCTGTCGAGTAGTGACATCCTTGATGCTCCAACTACTCGCTGCAATATGTGGTCCATTTTTGGTAGCGGATAATTCTCTTTTAATGATACCTTATTCAAATTTCTGAAGTCAATACATAAACGGATCTCACCTGTTTTCTTTCTCACGGGCACCAAATTTGATATCCAATCTGAAAATCGGATAGGCACAATGATTCCTGACTTATACAATCTGTTTACCTCTTTTTCAATCGATCGTAGCAACTTTGGATTGATTCTCCTCAACTTTTGACGAAAAGGCTTTTGATTTGATTTAATGGGGATAGTATGTTGAATGATATTAGTGCCATATGTTTTTAAATCTGAGTAATCCCACGCAAAGGCATCAGAAAATAAAGACAACAACTTCACATACTCTGCCTTTACCTTTGGTGACAATGACTTTGATAATTTTATCATCTTGGGACTCTCAGTTGTCCCAATATTTACCTCTTCAACACCTTTTTCAGTTGGCCTCAATGTTGGTTTACGGGCTACATAATCTTGGTCAAAGAGTTCCTCCAAAGGAATCAATCCCTTAGGAATGATGTTATCTTTAAGTTGCAGTACTTCCATTTGATTTATTTGTATATCATCACTACCATCATCAAGTTCTGTATCTATGGAGGTGTCTTTGAACTTACCCTTATTTTGCAGAAAAAGATTAATCTCCTCGTCATCCTAAAAGACATTCCAACATCGTTGATTATCTGGAACAGTGGGACGGTGTTTCACATGAATCTCGAACTTGTTGCTGGAATTCATCGGAATTTTTAAGTTGCTTGCTGCTTTAGCAAGTCCATCAGCAACACCATTTTGTATGCGAGGCGCACATATCAAGGTATGATCATAAAATAACTTTAGAATATCTAAGACTGCATTATGGTAAGCTCTCATGCGAGGATGCTTGGCCTGAAACTCACCCTTAACCTTCTTTATCACCAACTCTGAATCACCATAGACTGCAATCCTTTTCGCTTTCAGCTTTCTAAGAATTTTAAGGACGGCAATTAGAGCCTCATATTCAGCTTCATTATTAGAATAGTCAAATGCTAGCTTATAGGAACACACTCTCACTTTGCTTGGAACCTTATTCGTAGCAGAAAATGGACTACGAATCCAAACACCAATTCTAGTACCATCACTACCTACTGTGCCATCAAAATCCATGGTCCAAAGACCATCTTCATCGTCCTCTAAATGCTGAAATTGCACCAGCTCTATTTTTCCTGTTTTCTACCCATTACCTTTAGCTGATTGCTCCACGGTAGTTTTCTTTTCTCTTCTTTCTCTTTGCAGAACTTCTCTAAAATTCTCGGTGATTTCTGGTATATCTTTCGCCTGAACTAATTGACTATCAATATCATTTAAACTATCAACAAACAACACAAACGACTCTAAGTCGGTATGTACATAATTTACAGGATGATTGATTGGCTTCTCTTTGTTGGTTATCATGTATTTCATCTTCTGCTCTTGATATAACTTTCTCATTTGACCAAAGACTAGAATTGTTGCGTAAGAGAAATCTAACTATAGTGTACCTTTCAATTTTGCACCCAAAGATCTTGAAAGGAGCATCCCAAATTGCGGAGGAATGTC
The DNA here is from genome assembly GCA_000404065.3 of Pinus taeda. Taxonomy (NCBI): domain Eukaryota; kingdom Viridiplantae; phylum Streptophyta; class Pinopsida; order Pinales; family Pinaceae; genus Pinus; species Pinus taeda. The sequence continues at coordinate 197,394 of APFE030905447.1, read as the reverse complement.
CGTCACAACGACATCCATCAAGATGTTCTTCACTGAAATTTGGTCTAAGCTAACAACCAAATCTTTGATGAGTCCGATACACCTCACACGACTGGAATCAAATGAATACAAATCATGATATTTCCTTGTAATGTCTAGTCCCAGCTTTTCCATGATCGCCTTCGTCATCAAATTGTGTGAGGCACCCGAATCGAACATGGCATTGTGAAATACATATTCATGCAACCTCAAACTGATATAAAAGGGAGGAACATCACTGTCAAGGGACTCACCATCTAATGCAAGCCCAGATATCAACTCTGGCTTATCATCTTCAACATTTACCGTGTCAAACATTGGATTAAAATTCAGAATTTTGGAGACTTGACCACGGTAGCTGCTGTTCTTCATGATTTCTATCAAAGGAATAGATATTTTTAATTTGGAAATTTCATTTTCCAAACTAAATGCTGAAACTTTTTCGACTTCTTTGACCAGAACTTCCTTCTTATCCTTGATTATACTTGTTGGATTCGCCTTTTCTGCTGATGATATTTAACTAGTTGTGGGATCAATTGTCTCTTTTCCTTTCTTTTGTGGTATGGGTGAATCCATCTTCAGTGCGGTAGCTTCTTTTCTTTTCTGAATTGGATTTATGGGCACATCTCAGTTTCTTAACGAGTACTGCTTCTGTTGAGTGGACAAAGCATTCAAATATCCTCTTTGTTAATCATGTGATTCTTCCTAAGATGAAATCTTCATCTTTCAGGGAAGCTGAACTTTCTCCATACTCTTCATCCTCAGTGATGTAAATGGGTAGATTGTCGGGAGTAAAGAATTGATTTTGGTCCCCTACTACATCATCATCATCATCTGAATCTTGACTCACAAAATTCTGCAAAAGAGGAGTTTTAATCTGCTGTTGGGTTGCCGGCTCTTGTGCTCTTTGTTCACGCTGCTTGATTCTGAACTGTGGCTGGCCACGGTAATTTGGATTACGGATCTGCATTTATGGTTTATCAAGGTTGATTCTTTTGAACATTTTTTCCATCTCACGAAGCCAGGGTGGTTCTGATGTAGACTCTTCCTTTATAGTCACTCTTTTCTCTGCTTTCAATTGTGCTCTCTTATCATTCAGATTCGCCTCAACACTAACGGCAATCTTTTTCATATCTTCTAAGGTAGGAGGATCTCTGTCTTGTAGTGAATAATCCATCTCCGCATCAAAACCATCCGGGAATTTAAGAAGAGATTACTTTTTAGACGGTCTTAAGTCATCTAGAATTGCACTATACACTACATTAAATCTGATAATATAATCCTGAACGGACTCACTAGGATTACGCTTGATGTTGGTATACTATGAAGTGATTTGCAACGGATCTTTCTTCATTTCCCACCGACCTAGAAACAAAGTCTGAAGTTCCTGTAATGTGTTGATACTCCTTGCTTGTAAAGCTCTCAACCATTTACAAACCTCTCCTCCAAAAGTCTGGGCAAACAATCTCATTGAAACATTTTCTGCATCAATTTCATGCAGGTCCAAAAAGTCTATCATTCAGACAATATGCTACTAAGTTGATATACACTGTGGTGTGCCATCGAATATAGGAATCTTGCTCTGATAATCAGCAGGCATAGGATCCAAATTGGCCGGCAAAGCAAGGGGTGCAAATCTGGCAGCCATGGCTCTTGGTGGATTTGCAGTCGACCTTGGAGATGTTGGGGGAGTATGTGCAGCTGAGGTGTGAGGTGTATGAGGAGATGTGTGCAGAGGAGATGTAGTTTTAGGTGTGGAAACAGTGGATGAAGGCGAATTGACTGCAGACTTTTGATCAGAAATAATAGGTTGAACAGGGATGGTGGGAATGAAAGGCGGTTCAGTGGGATCTCTAGAGGTGGATGCCGTAATGGATGATCCAACGGTAGCAAATGCAGTTTCTAGAAAATCAATGATCTTCATAACCTCAATTGTAGTTTGGAGTTGTCTTAAAATAAAATTCTCAATAGACTTATTAGACATTTCGATTTGAAGAGCGACAGCGAAATCAGGATTTGGAACTATAGAATCAAGAGCATTTTCAGACTTGGTTTTAAACAATGACAGTTCAAACTTTTCATCAAAAGCAAGTTCTTCAAGGTATTCAAAAATTGTAGGACATGAATGGGATTTAATCACGGGAGTCGCAAATATTTCTTGATGAAGGAGTTTTCGAATCAAGTTCAGATTTTCGTAGATAGGAGGCAGATTAGGATCTGGATTAGCTCTAGTATGTCTTCTTGAAACCAGTGTGTTTTGTCAAAAGATCAAAGGAATATAAGTAATTCAGCCTATCGACTTCTAGACTCAATCATCCAAAGGTCTAGAACAAACAAATATACTGGGGTGATTTTGCAAATCAAGTGTTGCATTCACAAGCTAACCGGAGATCGACTGAAGCAGCGTTTATCTACTTCCGCTTATGCATGGCAAAAGCATTTCGAAAGCTACCTGGCGTGACTTCAGACTCCGTCTAAGACTCATGAAAAAAACACATCAACAAGCAAACCATTGAGATTTTTCTTCCCCAGTATGGTCACCAATATGTTAGCGCTCAAATCTACCTTAAGCTTAAATAAGGTAAAACTCAAGGCTACATCAAACCACGCTCAACCTCGTAGCTAGCCCTACGAGGACAGGAGAGGGCTCTCTCCGGGCCAATCGCGACAAAAGGTAATCGATGAGGCTTGATATGACTAAATTGATAATTAATTTTAGGCTAGGTATGAAGTACAAGGAGTTTGAAGTTGATTTTTTGGGGTTTTTGTTGAATCTGAGGGAAAGGCAATTTTGGGTGCGGGGATGAGACACAGTTTTTGCAGAGGTCCGATTGGGGCAAGGAAGGTGATTGTTTTGATGCTTTAAAAGTGAAATAGATGGATAGATTAGACAGGCGAGGAGCTAAGGGGAGCAAGAAGCTTTCAAGGATTCTCCTTAAATAGATGAAAACATGGAAAATCAAACAAACTTAAAGGCAGAGCATAACAAATTATGGATTCTACCTTAACACTTCATTTGTTCAATTGCAGAAGATGAGAGAAGGAAAATGATACACATAACAACTTATAGATACTGAAAGAAGCACACCATCAACACATAAAGCCACATGAATCCCAAACAGTGGTACAAAACCCTGGTCTTTCCTTTGCCAAAATTGCAGAGATACAATGTACAATAGAGTCTAGGCTTTTCCCAAAAGTCCAACCCTGAAAATGACTTAGAAAATACATAATATAGGCAAGCCAACCCATTCCCTTGTCTCTAGGGGTCGAGCTCATCATCCTAGGAGCTGTTTCAACCAATTCTAAACAAAGCACTACAATCTAGGCATCCAAAACAACTTGCCTCTAAAAGAAGGGAAACTGATCCATTCATTAAATTTTTACTATTTTTTTAATGAATCATCTAGAATAGCTAAATAAGTGCCAAATTTACATCATGTACATCAAATTACATCAAGCTAGGTCAAAAATCACATCAAGAGGTGAAACTAGTCATAACTGGCCGACATTCTGAGTTGGAAGGTGAAAATTTGACCAAAAATCTCTATGCGCCGTGCACCTTTCAGCCTGCTCTTGGGGCACTTCCTGACATCAAAATCAAGCTCACAATAGCTAGTTCAAAAGCCCTGGAGCTCATTTGCCCCTCCAAAACTTCATTCTCCCACAAGTGCTTCCTGTTGATGCAAAAGGTGGCAGAAAGGTGATTTTCATGGTGTTTTTGGCCCTTTTGATCATCCAAAACTTGATGAAATGCCTTGGCCATACTAGAGCATGCATAAATTACCATGACAAATCCAAAACTATAAATTTGTCCTCCATCAAGTGTCCCAATCATAAGTGTGCAAGTCGACGCGCTACGCGTTGGGCTGAAAAATCTGTTTTGCAAGCCAAAAATTTCAAAATAACAAAAATTTCTCCGAAATTGCTCAAATTCGGAGAGAAGACCCTCCATCATGTATTATGTCTAGCCAATTAAGCCTTGGCGAAAATTTGGAGTGGATCAGGCTTTTTCCACCGTTTTAGTGCTCTGCTTAACCGCCTCTTTAGAATCTTCATTTTTTCTTTGCAAACATGCATACGAGCCCAATAATGAGTTTTCATATGACGAAGCATGTCTTTGTATTTATTGGCCTTTGCCAACAATTTCTCCAGATGAGTGTTAACATGGATGAGCATAGACTCTCGATCAGCCGGTGTCATATCACCAGGTCTCTTTCGGGCCAATTCTCGATCCTCACGGATTTGTCGTAGCTCATAAAGTGTATGTTCATCCTCTAGCTGTTTGTTATGCTGCTCCAGGTAGTTTATCACCGACTTAGCCATCTGTAATTTCTTTCTCAGCGAGTCATTCTCAGCTTTTGCTCTCGGATGATCTCCTTTAGCTCCGAGCTAGGAGAGCTCGCATCAACATCAATGATCGTGAAATCCGTGTCCCGGCCTCCTGAAGGACCCTCATCATGCATAGGCCTCTTGCCCCTGTCCTAGATCTGTACCTGTGCTGAAGAATAAGGTGAGACCCCTTCCACATCATGTGGAGATAATACTCGCTCTACTGATGGAGTCAACGAGACCCCTTCCACCCCAGGTGGAGATAATACTCGTCGTGTAGATGCAAATAAGGCCCTGTGGCTTCGCTGGTATGTCACATACAATGGAGCACTTATATGCTCAGTCTCAAGAATGTCTAGTTGGTGTGAAGGCTCTCCCTCATCATGAACTATCTCGAGAAGCGGTTGTGGCGCTGTGAAGAAGTCACGGGAGATGAAATCCTCCCAAGTAATGCCCTGTTGTGTCAATTGATATACCACTATGATTTTGATCAATGCGTAATGATATACACTTCTATAATGTTGTGCTGGGGTCTTCCCTTGTACTAAAACCACCATCCTCTCTATGTTGTGACACATGAAATACGAAATATTCATCATATGTACCCTTGTGAAATGCATCAACAAACGGATATGGTAAGCGTAGAGACGCGAGAATCTACCCTCACAACTGAAATACCGAATGATGAGCTTCATCAATGGTGCAAACTCAGCCCTCAGGAATCTGAAAGGAAAAACTTTGGTTAGGTGTCTCATATGCCCAGGTTTGATGTATGGCTCATAGTAGAATTTGTCTAACTGTTGGCGTTTGTTCCATTCCTCTCCTACATTTGGTATCCCGGTGGCTTGAGCAATAGTCTCGGGTGACAATGTGAAATTTACTCCGGCGAGGTTTACATGGCCATCATGTAAATGTAGAACAAATAGATGAACTAGTTCACGATGATGTTGGGTTTGTGAGATCATCCCACAGTATTGGAAACATGACTGACACTGAAAACAATCCATTGCAAGCGGGCAAGCCTGCAATTGAGCCAAAGAAGTAGGCTCCTCCCTGACATGCTGACCACTTTTGCCACTTTTGTGAGGCCTCCGTGGCACATTACCCTCAGCTGTAGAATCACTGTCATACTCGTGCTCATAAACTGAATCCATCTTTGACATGACTTTGAAAACAAGATGTCTGGAGTATGTATGCTGATATATAAATTGCTCTGAATGAAACTGTGTGTGCAATTGAATGTGAACTTATTTTTGCTGTAACGATATTGTGACCAAGGGAAAAAACAAATGCACAAGGGAATATTAGGAAAGGGAAAACATCAGGGAATTAGGGACTTTGAAATAAAATGTAATTGGGTAAGGAAGGGAAAATGTATACATATGGAAACAGGGTTTAGGATTAGGGGGATATTGAATATTTTTTAAGGATTTTTCATAGAGGTAAGGGATTTGGGTTTAGGGATCATATGATAGGATTATGAGGGGATTAATGAGGAAATTTGATGAGTTACTTTGGGAATGGGGGACAACAGGAAGTGAGTAAAAGAGTAGACCTTGGTGACAACATTGTTTTCAAAACCCTAAGTAATGTTTCTTATTTGCAAAAGGGAGGTTTTTCAAAGTCTTGTTTCAATGGGCATGAGCCATGAACCCACCACATTCACCATCCAAAACTAAGCAAAATCAATGGAGGCGAGCCTACCTGGAAAATTGATGTGAAGATTGGGCGATTTGATGAGTTTTCAAACCATTTTCGAGCTCCCAACTGTGTGTGCCGCGCTCATCACCCAATGCGTAACGCGCTCCCTATGTGCCACACGCGTGTAAATTTACACTGGCCAATGGAACCCAGTGCACCGCGCGCCTTCTGTATGGGTCGCGTGCACCCTCAAGCCTGTCAATCTACCCTTCAAACGCAGCTTCTACCCTCCACTTCACATATTCAACTTTTGCCTTGAGAAATGGTGGAAATGAATAATCTTCCATGATTTATATGTGAAGAAAATATCTCACCAAATCAGATTTGATTTTAATAACCCACTTTCATAATGTTTGGCATTTTGACATTCTTTCAGGATTAATAGACTTCTGCTTTTTGGTTTCCTTCTTAAATTTGGATGAAATAATGATTTTCTTTGATACTTTTTGCAGGGATAACTGTGATATGATTTGGCAAAGGAGACCAGGGCTGCGCCTGGACAATTCAAGAACTGGAATTTTTGAAAATTTATTACAAAAATGAAATGTCGATCTTCAAAACAAAGTTTTGAAGAGAAGTCATAATCTATCCGTATAACGATAAAAATCTTTGAGATAACAACCTATCGAGGACCTCCCTCTAGCCTGCTGGCTTTATTAGACTTTACAAAAACCAAATTGACTTAACCCTAGACCTAGTGACCGAGAACACTTGTCATGACCTAGAAATTGAAACAGGGCTGCAAATGACTGTTTCAAGACTTTGATTTTTTATAAATGGACCTGAGCCAGCAGTGCCAAGCATGAGGGGAATGAGTAACATAAACCTTTCTGTCATATTTATGGCATGATCCTAATGAGTGCAAATGATCGAAACTGATGGGACACCTAAACATGAAGTGCAAAAAAGAGTTTTGATCTCTGATGGAGGGATAACCAGATCAACTCTAACACATCACTTATGAATGGGGGAGCCCGAAGACATCCACCTGGAGAGAAAGAATGAAAATGTTGGACACAAAGGCCTCCCTACAGGATGCTGAGACAATTCTATGGGATACATTGGCTAGGCTAAAGGAGACTGAAGAGTTGGAAGAGAAGGCAACTACATCATCCCAGGAGGAGGAAAAGACTAAGAAAATTGAGGAACCAAGCCCCCAACCCAACCTGGGCTCTTACTACAACTTGCTAGAGGTGGGAAGGATAATTCCCCAAAAATTTACAGTGTCACTCTTCTTTGCATTGGAGGAAGAGAGAGTGAGGACCCACACTTGGATGAAAATCACCAAGTCCAAGGGTGTGGCAGATATAGGTCCCTTGGAGGAATAGCTCAAAGAGGCAAGGAAAGAATTGGCTTTGGTACGACATGTAGAAAGCAGCCAGTGGGCCAAGCTCCAAGAAGAAAATGAGCTGCTCAAACAGTAGCTACAGCTACAGGGACACCTTATGGAAGATAGGCCCCACACCTTGGGCAGACAACAGCAACAGGAGGAGCCCACAACAGCCAATGAAACACCTGATGAACAATAGAGAAGGGAAGGGATGTAGGCTGAAATTGAGACACTAAATCGACAACTACAGGAAAAAGAATTGCAAGCAGGCCTGGAGATACATTCTTTGAAACAGCATGTACAAGAAAAGGAGGCCCAACTGGCCTACATATCCAGTTGAGCGATGGAAGCTCTGCAGTGTAGGCAGTCGGCCAAATCCTATGCCCTATACCTCAAGGATCAGTAGTTGCAGTTTCAGATCAGCACTTTGGCACAGAGAGGTATCACTCCATTTCAAAACTACTCTCAATTCATGGGTCTATGTGACAGCAGCTCATCCGAAGACAAGGCCAAGCTATCATATTTTTACCTACACAACTTGGCCCTTCCCAACATGAACTTGTGGGAACCTAACGCTGCGGTAGCGAACGTACAACTTATGGCCATGGAATCTTAGCTATATTATGAACAGAGAGCTACATGAGCCACTATTGATTAGAGCAGAACCAGAGGATCATTTAGCATTGATATCCGCTCACCAGCACTTGGCCAATGACCCTCAGGCCCTACCAGATTACATGGGATGACAAGCTCAAGCCATAGCCCATTTTGAGGACATGGAGAGACTGTTGGAGGATAACTGTGTTCATGCTTGCTCTCGAAGGTGGAATTCAATGTCCCACAGCCTAAAGATTAGAGAATACCACACCCCCACAAGGATGAGGGAGGCCTTCGCAAGAGTGCCTCTCTACAAACAGTCCATGCAGAATCTTCAGGCCAGCTGGATTGGCCTCAAATTCAGTCCTCCCTTGCTTTTGGGGTTCTCAGAGGGAGTCAAAGAAGAGGAGGAACACAAGCAGTGGGAAGAAGTGGAAAGAAAAGAAATATTTCATGACCGTGAAGAAGATATCACTTCAGAGGCATGGGATGTGAGGGAGGCGGTCAAGGCTATCAAGGACGATGAGTTGGACTAGTTGCTCAGAAGATGAGAAACCCATTTAATAGGGGGATAATGATCAGCCCCGAATTGGGTAACTTATTGGGCTCATTTTGCCTAATTTTCCTTGTTCAATCCTCCATTTTTCATAGATTATGCATGTTTTTTAGTATGTTTATGTTATTTGAACGAATAAGGGTGGCCACTCTACCAGGGAGGCTAATACGTGGTTATTTCAGGTTTTTTGGACAAGTTTTAGAGCAAAACCAAGAAATTATGGGTCGGGTGACAGTCAATCTTGAGGTGAGGATTTTTAGGGGGGTTGTCTCTGGCATTAAATGGCCCTTCCTCGAAATCTCCACCCTCAACTCTGAGCTCAACATGCCACCAAAACGAATCCTAAAGGCTGTCAAGCAGCTTTGGGAAGAGTGATTGTTTACTAGCAGTTGGAACAGCTGAGTCCCTTGAACTTAGGAGGGATGCTAGGCCCCTCGTAGTGTATAAATAGGAAGGCCTCAGCCTTCGTAGTTTACTTTTGGAACTGTTGTATTTTTGCACTAGAGGTCTGTCATTTTCTCAGCTCGTTTTCTTGTAGCTACTGTTGTATAACTTTCTTGTGATGATTATTTTTGGATAATGAAAAGCAGTTCTATTTGGCATTAGCTCCGAGTTTTTTATAGGAGCCTGTAGCTCTTGGGGTTGGGCCCAACCTAAGAGCCAAGGCCTCCTTCATGTATTGTTATTTGTTTTTATGTATTTGCAAAATAATTTCTGTTTAGTAGATTAACACCTTGTTGGTTGCATAGGTCATGGTTAATGATCAGATAGGCTTTTGCATGCTCATATTTAGTTGATAGATTAGTAACAGGGAAGATCTCCATAAAAAGTCCGTCAAGCACCTCTGATCTCACCTCTCCCTCAGTGGGATCGTGAGCTGGGACAAAGGTGACATTGCTGCCAACAAAAACGTTGTTTTGCTTTGTCATGCAATTCTTAGTGTTGGAATCGTCATTTGCAGATACTGATATTAGTAGTGTTTAAATGCTTCAGTTTATGATTGCTTAGTTGTATAGTTATTTCACGCATTTCATTTCGAATAAACTTTTGTTCATTTCCTTTTGTTGTTACTTAGGTCAGAATAGAGTGAAGTAACTAGGTTATAGGTTTTCTAAGTGTTTGTTTGTTCAGTTTGAAAAACCACCTGCAGAGTACCTGTTATCCTTCCTTACCTATCCATACTCCATCCAACCTACCTGCTTCATCCTTCACTTAGAACCCTTACCTTACATTTTCCTCATACGCTTACTTTGCCATGATTATCATCTTCTTGTGCAACATCATTTCATCCCTCCTTGAACGAATCTAACCATCTGTGCCACTCCTCAACTCCATCCTCCAAGTCTTGAACTCCCCTACACCCATATTTCACCTCCATACTCATTCCTCCACCTTTTTCCCCCCATCCATGCTCCAAAATCCCGTTTCTGAACATCGTGTAGAAAATTACAAACATCCTGTAGAAACTCTAGACATCCTATAGAACCCCTGCAGACTTCCTGTAGAAGCTCACGAAAGCGGTTTCTTGAAGTCCAAACTCTGTGAAAATCTCAGGAAGGGTGCGAAGGACACCTTAGGCCCTCTCTAAACCTTCCTGACCTCTTCCAAGGATTTCCTCTCGCCAATCCACCTCTGCACAGTCAAAACAGTTAAATCACGTGCATGATAATTCTGACAACTTATTCAAAAATACAAAAAGATGGTTCTTTCAGATTTTTCTGTAGACATAGCTTAGGTACATGCATTTCATCTTCTTATAAGTCAATGGCATCTCTCCCAGTAGCTTGCATCCTCTTTCTTGCATCAGTAGAGCTAGCTGGTAAAATTAGGGTTTGCTAGGGTTTGCATTTCCTTTCAGCTTTTCAGTTTCCTTCTGCAAATAGATTAGCTTCCTTCGAGTTAGCTTCCATCCATCAGTTAAACAGCTTCTTCTCATATCTCATAGAAGTTGGCTTGAGCCCCTAGCGGACTTCTGCTAGTTGACCAAGTGACAGCTGCGGCAAGAGCTAGCACTTGTGAATACAGCACCGTCGCTTCCAAGTTTGTTACGAACTACCGGGTTGATAAAAGTAAAGAAGGGAGTCCCAGGAGTTGCGGCATTGTTGCTGCAATAATGGAGCCCACCAATCCTCTTCTTTTGACGTTTCCTGTTCCTTTTATTCCTCCTCTTCACAATCTATGTAAAATATTTTTTTCTTAGCACACTTATGACCTTTAGTGTATTTGTTATCGCAATTGTAACAAAGCCCTTTTGCTCTTTTTTATTCCAATTGTTGGGGTGTCAACCTTGTAGGTTGTGGAAGGCTAGGGGAAAAAACACTTCCATCCTTATAGTTGTGAGTGGTAGGCTTCTTTGTTTCCATAATTTTTCTTTTCATTTTCCTTGCCAACCTAAATGCCTTCTCCAATGAGTCAGGTTCCCAAAGGCAAACCTCATGTTGGATGTTATCATTTAAAGTCCCTATGAAAACATCAATCCTATGCTCCTTTGGAATATCTTTTACCCTTATATTCAATTTTTGGAAGTCCTCAATGTGCTCCATCATTGAACCCTTTTGTTTGAGGTTTATCAATTGGCTAAAAAAGGTGTTGTTTTTTGTATCCTCATAATGTGTGATCATTTTTTCCGTAAAAATTTCCCAAGTGACAATTTGTTTACGAGAGAAAATCCATTGATACCATACAAACTTATTTGGTTCCAAATATAAAGTTGCAATGTGTACTTTTTGTGTGTTTTGCGCATTATGGGGATAGAAATATTGCTCTATATGTATTATCCATGTTACGGGATCCTTGCAATCAAACTTCCTCATATTGATCTTTGGAACATTGTGGGTCTTCAATCCAACGTTAGAGTCTATGAAATCATGATTAACATTTCTTTTGTTCTCATCATGAGTTCCCTTTACTGCCCTTTCACCATTAGTAAACATTTTTTGTAGAAACTTAGTCAAATCTATCTTCAAATCTTCCATCTTAATGTCCATGCCATTCATCTTAGCTTCCATTCCATCCATCTTAGCTTCCACACCATCCATCTTAACTTGCATGTAATTCATATTAGCTTCCACTCCATTCATATTAGCTTCCATGCCTTTCTTTAAACCATCAATCTTAGCTTATATTACCTTTTGTGAGAGTGAAATTTGTTGCACTTGGTCTCATAATTTTGATATATCATGTTCTATTTCTTCCTCTTCTTCATGAGTCGTGCTAGAGCTTTTGAGTTGCTTACTAGGTGTTTCCATTTTCTTTCTTACGTGCATCAATCAATGATAATTATGCTTCATTATGCCCTTTGAACTACAAACTAATTTTTCAACTAAACTTAGAAGTTTAAAAAAACTACACACCTTTTTTTGCTTTGTAGAAGCTCGATATTGAATCTATTGTATCTCTGTAATTGCAAGTATCCAAGGTTTGAAATTGCTTCCTGTGGTAGCCCTATGAGTTTGCTTTCCAATGCCACTAGTCTGATCAAAATTGGATTCTCCAAGAAAGAGTTATACCCTGTCTCCCAAGATGTCTTGTTTAGATAATTTTTCAGTAGAGCTAACTTGTACGATGTGACACGTGTCATTGTTTTAGCCTTCGGATGTGAAAAAGATGCACAAAAAACTACTGTCCATCCTCCTTCTGTAACTTCGTATGAAATTTCAATATGATGCTTAGAGAGAAATTGATGACGATTTTCCCAAGGCCACCTGTTTGGAATGTAATTTGGGAGTCTACAAAAACCCTAACATCCTCATGTCATATCTCCCAAAATATAGCGAGACAAGATCTAAAATTAGGACCCAATGTTCAAAACGATTTTGACTCAAATGGGTCCTTTTTTAGCTTCTAAAATGTCGCAGAAAAATTTTTATAGCGAAAATGCCACCATGACCAGTTTGGAGCAGCGAAACCCTAGAATACAAAGCTTTGATACCAAATGTTATGAAACCAGCTCACAGAAAGATAGAAAAGAAAGATCAACGCCTTATAAATCAGCCTCTTCAAGGGGGAAACCTCCTTTGCATTACATAAATGGATAATTCTTGGATGATACAAATGAAAAAACCTCCTTTCTATATACAGGAGTCTAAGGGGTCACAATGTAATCAAAGCCAACATAAAAATAATAATATAAGGGGACAACAATACCAATAGTGGGCTTCTATGGGGAAAAGTAATAACAATATTGGGACAATAGGGGCACAATAATATTAATAAGGGCTACAATGACAATAGTAATGGGGGAATCACTAGTATTATAGGGACCTAACATATATCAACTAATATCCATTCCTTGGAGACGATGTGCCCCAAGTACCGTATCTATGATTGGAAGAATTCACATTTGATAAGCTTCACATAAAGCTTGTGTTCCCTTAGAAATTGTAACACTAGAGCTAGGTGATTTTCATGCTCTTCTTCAGTTCTTGAGTATACCAATGTGTCATCAACAAAGACAATCACAAACTTGTCCAAGTAAGGATGCAACACATTATTCATTAAAGACATGAAAGTGGTAGGGGAATTGGTAAGCCCAAAGGGTTCCACTACAAACTCATAGTGCCCATATCTTGTCCTAGAAGTGGTTTATGGATATCTTCTTCTTTGATGCACACTTGATGATACCCAAACCATAAATTTATCTTAGAGAATATTGGTGCTCCTCTCAATTAATTGAATAAATCATCAATCTATGGAAACAAATACTAGTTATTGATTTCTACTTTATTTAGTTTCCTGTAGTCAATATAGAGACGAGTGTCCTATTCTTTTTCTTCATGAGTAATATTAGAGCGCCCCATGATGACACACTTGAACGGATATAGCCTTTATCAAGCATGTCTTTAATCTGCAATTTTAACTCAACCAATGCAGGCGTACTCACCCAATATGTTGCCTTGGACCCTGGTGCTACTCTAGGCACTGATTATATAGAGAAATTGACTTCCCTATGAGGGGGTAGACCTAGGATGTCAGTCGGAAATACATCCTCATATTTCTGCAACATTGGATACTTTTTCAACACTTTGATTTCTTCTTGCATAGCACTGTCACTAGCTTCTTTATAACTAGAAATTTGCACAACAAATACTTTACAACCCTTCTGGAAACCACATTTAGCCTGCCATTTTGTGATTAGTCTCACTGAGATTAGATTTCACTTGCACTATAAGATTTTTCTTTCTCCTACATCATCCATGAACTCAATTTCTTTTTCAAAATAATCAACCTTAGTTCTCTGAGTGTATAACCAGTCCATGCCCAATAACATATTGTACGCACCCAATAGTAAAAAATTTAAATATGTTGTCAAGGGTATGCCTCTAAGCTCAAATGCACATAGTTTCACTCAATGAATATTGTTTTCGTTTCTTCATATTGTCAATTTAACTAAGAATGGGTATGTGATAAAACAAAACTACAACTCACAAGACAATGTAAACTTAGGTTTGCTACTGGATCAACATTTGTAGATGAGGTTGAGTTAGATATAGTTCCATTGGATATATGTGGTATTGTTTTCGGAAGTCCATACTTGTATGATAGAAAAGTTATTTTCTATAAAGCTCAAAAAAGTATCAACTCACTAAAGATGGAATATAATACACTGTAAGGGCTCATAAACTCAAAGATAACTACTCTCTCATAAACTCAAGGCAGATGAAAAGAATTGGGAATTCAAGTATGAAATTTTTACTAATGGTTCTAAAGGCAAAGGATCCTGAAAAATCCAATGCATTTGAAGGTTGTGATCCTAGACAGAAAGCTGATTTAGTTAAAGTTGTTTTGGATTATGATATGCTATTTCAAGAACCTAAAGGTCTACCACCCAAGTGGGAAATAGTACATGATATTCATTTACATCAAGATGCTCCACTACCTAACATTGGAATGTACATGTTATCAGCTTTAGAGAATGTAGAGATAAAGAAGAAGATAGAGAAGTTGCTCAATAAGGGGTTTATATGACCAAGCACATCACCATGTGGATCGCCAATCGTGCCGGTGAGAAATAAAGATGGTTCGTGGAGAATGTGTATTGATTTTAGAGCACTAAATAGAATAAGAATAAAGAATCGTTATCCTCTTCCTCGAATAGATGATTTGTTAGATCAATTGAAAGAAGAAGTTTACTTTTATAAGTTATATTTAAGAAGTGGCTATCATCATATCGGAGTCGCAGAACAAGATGCTTGGAAGACTACTTTCAAGGCAAAGCAAGGACTTTATGAATGGTTGATCATGCCTTTTGGCTTTACTAATACTCCTGCTACATTTATGCAAGTTATAAATTATGTATTTAGACCATTTATTGTAGATTTTTTAATAGTTTATTTAGATGACATTCTTGTTTTTAGTAAGACATGGGATGAACATGTAAAGCATGTGAAGCAGACTTTACATGTTTTAAAAAGATAAAATCTCTATGTGAAACTGTCGAAACGTGAATTTGGCAGAACATTTTAAATTATTTAGGTTATATTGTACGGGGTGGTGAATTGAAGATAGATCCATCTAAGGTTAAGTCACTGTGAATTGGCCTAAACCCAAATCTGCGTTAGAAGTTACAAGTTTCCTAGGGGCAGCACAATACTGGAGAAAATTTATTGCTAATTTTTCATTGATTGCAGCTCCTTTACATGCTTTAACAAGTTTGAAACAAGTGTTTTAGTGGGGAGGTAAACAATAGAAAGACTTCGACACCTTGAAAGAGAAAATTAGTACAACACCAGTACCAGCATTGCCATATCTTCAGCATCCATTTGAGATTGAGACAGATGCTAGTGACTATGCCACGGGAGCAGTGTTGATGAAACACAGGAAACCCATATGCTATCATTTTGAGACATTTACTTCTGCAGTAGTTAATTATCCTACATATGATAAGGAACTGTATGCATTAGTACAAAGTGTGAAAAAGTGGAAACATTACATAATGGGTAAAGAAACAAACATACATACAGATCATCAACCACTTCAATATTTGCACACACAAACTAAATTGTAGTGATCAAGACATTATAGGTGGATGGGTTTTCTACAGCAATTTCATCTTCTCATCAGATATGAGAAAGGCATACACAATAAGGTTGCAAATATGTTATCAAGACCAATCACAAATGCATCTACTATACTTAAGCATAACTCAGTAATTCATTAAAGTTACATTGAACAATATGCTCAAGATGTAGATTTTAAAGATGTATATGCAACTTTAAGTCATGGAAAATAGGTATAAGAATTGTATTATTATGTAAAGGACCAACTATTATATCATTTTGGAAAGCTATGCATTCCACAAACTGAAAGAGTTAACATAGTTCAAGAAGCACATACTTCTCTCATATTAGGTCATTTTGGTGTAAGTAAAGTAGTTGCACAATTGCAAAGGTTCTGTTATTGGTCAAGAATGCATGAGATAGTTTATAGATATATCAAAAGGTGTACTATGTGTGCTATGAGAAAGCCCAGTAATAGAAAATTAGGCTTGTACACTCCACTCCCAATTCCTTCTTGTCCTTGGGAAAGTGTTTCCATGGATTTTGTTGGGGAATTGCAAAGACTAGGAAAGGTGATGATTATTTGTATGTAGTTGTGGACAGGTTGAGTAAAATGTGTATTTTGATACCATGTAATAAGCATGTTATGGCTAAACAAACAACAAAGTTGTTCTTTTAGAATATATGGGTTCATTTTGGGTTACCCACTTCTATTGTATCTAATCAAGATTCTCAATTTGTTGGGAAGTTTTGGTCAAGTCTATGGGAGTTAATGGACACTAGATTGAAGAAAAGCACAACATTTCATCCACAAGCAGATGGTCAGATAGAAGTGGTCAACAGGACAGTGATCTAGTTGCTCAGAGGATATTGCAGCAAGCATCCCAAGCTTTTTCATGAGCATTTGTGTTATGTGCAGCATGCTTACAACCATGCTAAACACTCTTCTACTCAAAGGTTTCCTTTTGAGACTTGTTTTGGTTTTATACCAAAGTCTCCATTGGATTTTATATTTGGTAAAGACATATCAGTTGATGGAAACAGTGATGTGGAAAAAGCAACTAAGTTCATTGAACAAATTGAGGAAATTCACCAGGCAGTACAAGAATAGCTAGAAAGAAGTCAACCCAAGTACAAGGCAAGACATGATAAGCATCAAGTTGAGCATAGTTTCCAAGTCGGTGATCAAGTCTGGCTATATATTAGCAAAGACAGAATGCAAAGTGAAGGTAAGAAGCTTAAACCAATAAGGTAAGGACCTTTCAAGATACTTGAAAGAATTGGTGAAAATGCTTTTCGCCTTGATTTACCAGCTTATATGTAAATCTACTCCATCCTTAATGTTGAAAGCTTGAGATTGTATGAACCTGCGATGTTTGAAGATCCTGAAGAGCAAGGTCAATTGCCTTCTATTGAGGATTTGTTTCCTAAGTATCTCAATTAGTTGTAGGACACAGTTCTAGACAGGAAGGTGAGAACCACGCATCAAGGGGATGTTGAGTCCCTGAGAGTAGGACTCAAGGGTTCAAATCCAATCAAGGTATGATGGATAGAAATTGGACAAGTGAAGTAACAATATCCTCACTCAATCAATGCTTAAAACCAACTTTTGGTGGTCCAAAATATTTTCAGTGGGGAGGCATGATCCAAAATGGATCTTAAACCTCTAAGTCTTCAAATATCGGAAACGGAGAACGCAGAGAAAAACACTAAGGAATGGTGGAAACCCAAGTGAAGTGGAAATGATGAATTATTAGATTAGAGCCATTGGATCTACCAAATCAATGGTTGAGATGGAATCGACGATATCACATTGGTGGTGGCCAGCGCAACGTATTGGAGGCAGCCCATTGGGAAATACAATCAGTGAACCAATGACTTAACGTGAGCCCTCGGATCGGGTGCTCAGATCCAATGGTGGAGATCACATAATCGCATCGCAATGTTACCGAAGGCAGAACTTAACCGGAGGCCCAAAGTCTATGCGATACACGATTTTCTCTTTATCACATCGTAAATAATTAAAGAGGACGGGTATTTTGTGGTAAATAGTATTTCGGATGAGGTCCAAACAGTAAGCAGTATTGGACAGATTCCACCCGATTCCATACATTAGCTAACATGTAGCATGATGCAGGAGAGAGGAAACCACTTTTTCGGGTGGGTAATCCCCATGTAAGTGCGCCTCCTGAAAAGGTCGTCATCTATTGGATTAACAGAGCATAGATCAACGATCAAAGGTGGCATTGGCGGATGAGGCATGGTAGCCATCCATTTCATTTGTTTTGGGATTAGCCACGAGGAAAGGCCAGACGGTCGGGACCACTCATGCTCATTGGCCCTTTCGTTCAAACTATTTCTAATATAAACAAATCAGTTTCCACGCTTTAAGCATTTTTGTAACAAAAACGTGTTATAAAACACGATGAACGTAGAAAAGTTAAAAAAGAAGACAAACAGGTTGACAGAGCTCGAGAGCCAAAGAGCTAGAGGGAGTTAACCGTGCAGAGGTGGAGAAATTCGAGCAGATCAGAGTGAGAGAGGTTGTGAAGCCATCCATGGGGTCTAGAGGTCATGACATTTTGTTTTGAAGTGTAAAATATGTGTATTTCCGCTGACTATTGTGTTGAGACTCAGTGTTTGAGTTCACACTTGTAATCTTTGTTTTGAAGACATAACACACAGGTTGCACCAAAAGCTTGGACCAGGAGACGTAGCCAGGAAGGCTGGTGAACTCCTTTATCATTTGGTTGTGTTGATATGTGTTTCATTATGTCTTATAACTGTGGATTTTCTATATTATTCTCAATGTTATCGATCCATTGCATTAAGTAATATAGGCATTTCCTACACATAAGTCTCTAATACCTTAGTCTTTATTTAAGATCTCATTTTAGATCATTTCTCAATGTAAACATATTCATCAATAGTTCCATTCAGAAAAGATATCTTAACATCCATTTGACGTATTTTCCAACCCATGGTAGCAACCAATGAAACAAATGATCTTATAGTTGTATAGCTAGTTGTAGGAGAAAAGGTTTCTTTGTAATCAATACCTTCTTTATGCAAAAATCCTCTTGCTACAAACCTTGCCTTGTACTTATCAATGCTCCCATCTCCAACATGATTTATCTTGTAAATCCATTTTGAAGTGACTATATATTTTTCACTTAGCCTAGGGACATTTTCCCAGACATTTTTCTTCATGATTGATGGGTATTCCTCTTGCATTGCATTCCTCCACTTTTCGATGTTTAGCTGCATCTTCATAGGAGGATGGTTCTTATTAAATGATATTTTTCATGTATGAAACATACCCAGAATACATCTTTTAGTATTTTTCTTTCCCTGAAGGTCCTTGATGTTGTATGCCCTTTTTCTTCTTTTAGGTTAGCTCTCAACCAAGCAGGACTTTTTCGATTTTCTGAAACAATTACTTGAATAGGATCCCTAGGACCTCCAAAATCTTAATGATTAGATGTTTGATCTTGAGCATAATTTTCAATTGAGATATCCTCAAAGATAGGTATATATTCTTCATCATATTCAATTGGAACATCCTTCAACTTCTTGTAAGTTATACTTTCATCAAAGATGACATCCCTACTTACTTCAATTCGATGATCCTCCTTAATATAGATTTTGTACACCTTAGATGAATAATTATACCCAACAAAATTTCCCTTTAGATTGGGACGATCCAACTTCTTTCTCTTGTCCTTTGGCATATTTATATATATAATATATATAGATATATATATATATATATGATATATATATATTATATATATATATATATATATACACACAAGACACCGAAATTTTAGAAGATGATCCACACTTGGCTTCTTTCATGTAAATGCTTCTTCTAAAGTCATGTTGTTGAAAATCTTGTGAGAACTTGAGTTCTACGAGTAAAACATTGTCACACATGCCTCTCCTACTAGGAATTGAGGGATATCTTGATCATGTAGTATGGCCCTACCACATTCTTCAATAGTTCTATTTTTCCTCTTGGCCACACCATTTTGTGCAAGATTATAAGGAACAATGACCTCCCTCTTAATCATTACATCCTTGCAGAAAGCTATTAGTTCTTTGGAGGTGTATTCTCCACCATTGTATGACCTCAGAGTCTTGATCGTTCTCTTGGTGAGATTCTCCACTTCATTCTTGAATTCTTGAAACTTCTCGAATACCTCATATTTATTCTTGAGGAGGTATAGCCAAATTTTCCTTGAGAAATCATCAATGGAGGTGACATAATATTGATGTCCAATAAGATATTTAAATTCCACGGGTACACATCCATCTGAGTGTATGAGATCTAAAAATTCCTTAAATCTAGTATCACTTCTTTCAAATGGCTTCTTCATGATATTTCCTAAAGCACATCCCTTACATGTTCCTTCATGTTCTTCCTTCAATTTGGGGATGCCATTGACTATTTGACCTAGAGATGGAAAAAACTTATAATGAAGGTGTCCATACCTTTTATGCCATATTTCAGAAGGACTCGCATCCAAGTGGACTAGGGCATGAAATAGAGGTTTGAATGTCTATATAACATCCCCTCATGAATCTCAATCACCTAGCATCATCAATACTAGATCCCTTACCCCAAACCAAAAATTCACCATCAACAAAATAAACTTTATCACTCTTATCCTCTCAACAAGAAATAGAAAGTAAGTTTTTCTTCAAACCTGGAACACATAGAATGTTGTTGAGTTGAATATTTCCACCAGAATCAAGCTCCGATTAAGTAGAGCCAAATCGTTTCACTGGATAACACTTTTTTTCTCCAAGTTGGATTGAGTGAGAGGATTTTCCTTTTAGCAAGATCTGAAGTTGACCACATTCTCCTGTAATATATCTAGAGGGACCACTGTCAATAACCCATACATTCTTGTCTTTGAAAGTGTTGGATAAAGTGGACAACAAGCTTCCATATATTAATTTATTTTCTATCTTTAAGATGATATTCAATATGAAACCATTGATGGATGTAACGAGATCCCCAAGAACCATGAAACCCTTCTTCAAAACCATTGTCATAGTGCCAATTATGATGTGATATTTAGTCTCTTTCTTGCACCTTAGCTCTGATACCATGTTGGAAAATTCGGAGACTTAAATGTTATAGATATTTTACTTAACTTGATAATTACTTGTGATGTGTGTGGGATTTATATTATTTTTTTTATATCCTTTTCGCCATGAAATTAAAAAAACTATGAACATCACACCAAGTCAAAGTACACAAGATATAGGCTATAGGCTAGGGGAGAACCCCTCCAAGGGGAAAACCCTGAAAAAATCTTCTCCTCTTATAGAATATATTCACAAAGAGGCTTCCAAGATCCAAAGACCAAAGCCCCAAAATCTCCCAAACACCAAGTCATCTGCTCTGCAAAGTCTTCTTCAAGGCAACTTCCAAAGTTCGACTTACTAAAAATTCATCACAGTAACTGCTCCTTAGAATTTTGGCCCTGCAAGTATGGCCTCTTGCAACTACAACTTTACAGAAACCCTAACTTGTCCCATGTGGATAGGGAGAGAGAAATTTAGCCAGGAAATTCTGATTATTCCTTCCTTTCCTCATCCTTCAAACTCTTCTTCTCCTTCGCTACTACAAATCGAATTTTTCTAGGATGAGTGTCTCAAATGAGGTTGAGCTCCTTGTATTTATAACTGCCCTAAGGGGTCCAATAACCCTCCCTTTAAGAAAATTTGTCCTTAACTTGAGGCTGACTTGGTCGTGGATAAATACATGTATTTTTCTCGACAAAATAGATATTTTTCTTTATAACAATGAGTCCAAATGGAACTATGAGACATGACCAATATTATTATTTATCCTAGAAAGACCTAAAAACCCTAAAAGAATGAAGAAAATGATTTTTGACTCAAACTTGAGTATGAAACCCATACTCCAAAATAAAATATAATTTCCTTTTATTTCTTTATAAAGAATATACAATGTCATGATTACAATTAGGTCATTATGAATATTGAACTTAGTTACAATTTTCAACATTAATGGCATCATTCAATGTTTGAGGTTCCAAAAATTCAACTCGATCTCTGAATATCATAGGAATCCCACTGATAAATAATTGGATCTTGGCCTTATCATCCTTAATATATGCACAAATCTTAACAATTCTAGGAACTTGGTGACATAATCATCATCCATAATTTTTCCCATCTTGACCTCATACAATTCTTTTGCTTTGCTAGCATAGTATCGATCTGATAAATAATGATTTCTAAAGAGCCTTTCAAATTCACACAAAGTTAGCTCAGAGGGTTAGATCAATTGGTCAATTTCTAAAGTACCTCCTAATTGGAGTTCACATGGTCATCTCTCCTTGACATGCTTGGGGTTTGGCTTTGCTAATAAGTTGGCGGTAAGTTGTGATCCCTTTGGGTGGATCTGTATGGATATATTTCCTCTGAAAAAATTACTATTATTTAAGTCTTGAGGGGCATCTTAATTGGTAATTTGAGATATGTGGAATCATTGAAACTCAATAGACCTAGGTTTAATCCTCATGTTTGTGAACCAGTTTATAGAGAGGAGGACATGTTGTAGATACCCATAATTTTACTAGTAGTTACATGTCAGGCAGGTTGTTGGGCTCCTTTGGATCACAAAAAAAAAAAAATCACACCATCTCAACTCCTCTTCAGTGATGCCATTGAAATTATTCAAATATTCCGACCATATGTCTTATTTTCTATTCAAACTATAGATGGAAATCTTGGCTTTCATGATTTTAGAATAATTCTGGATCCTGAAGAATTTCTTCATACCAAGCAACCTGGCTTCTGCATCTTCATATTTTTCCATGTCTCCATCAAATGTTGGAGGCTTGGATTTCTTAAATTCCTCGTGCATATAGTCATTTTCTCTTATTCTCTAATGGTGATGATGATGATAAGAGTGATGATGGTTCCTACTAGTAGTAGAGTTGGAATATCTACCAGAATGATGAAAATAAGTGATAGTTCTTCCTCTAGGGGTACTCAACAATGCATTTCCCCTCACAGTTTCTTCACTCTCCCGCCTATGCCTCTTCCTAGAATTTCTATTATCTTCCCCTTTTTTTTTCTCTTCTAACTCCCAAAGGCTTCTCTTGTCTCTATGAATATCTCAAAAGCATGTTTCCTCTACCTCTAAAAGTCTGAGAGATTTACAATATGACTGCACTTATTCCAACTTGCGTCGCCTGATATCTTACCAATATTTCATCATCTTCCTTAAATCTCCTAACCTCAGTGCTTAGGCCTCTCAATGTATCCATCGAATTAGGAGATTTTGCCACTCCCCCTTGGCCAAATGATCTTTCTTCTTCATTTTTCATGGTCTCCTCATTTTCAAGTTATGACTGATCAAAGCTATATTGCACTATTCCGATCCTCATTCTTTTGTCTCTTACCATCCTTTGCTGCTTGTAATGTGTTTTCATTCACACACATTTTTTAGGGACATTATATCATAAATAAATGATAATAAATCATGACCATGATATTTCTCTCTTTCATAGTTTTTATGGCAAGCTACCTAAAAAAAACAATCCATATATACATACATATATACATATAGATATATATATATATTTATATATAACCCCTGAACCTTTGATTCCAAGCACTTATTGAACTGTAATTGGATGAGAACTTCCCCTTCCTAAAAACTGATCATCCTTTGACACCTTGCAAGTAAAAATGGGCCCTACACAAACACAAGTTTTTAAGGTCTCTTCAAGGTTAATGAGATAGTTTTATATGTGAAATTTAAACAAGTAATCTATCATTACCTAACTCATAAAGGAATTCAATAAGAGAGACAACAAAAAATTTGGTGATGGAGTTCACGCATCCTAGGCTACATCTACGAATCTACTAACACAGCTAGACTGCTCCATATATTTCAATGATGAAGAGGACATAAAGTTTTCTGAAAATATGAGCGGCTAGTTTCCCCTTCAAGGAAGTGTTCTCCTACAAAGAAATCTCACTCTAAAAATCATGACAAACTACAACCAGTCAAGAAACAATCAGCAAGAAAAGGGCTCTCACATCAAGACCTTGTACTCCATATGAAAATGAGAAAAGAAATACAACAATTTCACATTGAAGTAGAAAAAGAGAGTTTTCCTCAACAATACAATGAAAAAAGACAAACATGAGTTGTACCAAATAAGTCAAGCTACTGCAGTTAACATATGAAGGATAGAAAACCCCTACAAGGTCCTCTCCATGGTCAAAAGCCTTCAATAACTACTAAAAAACACTAATTGATCCTGGCCATGGAATCAAACCTGCAAAAATTATCTTCATATGTGATCCAATCAGTGAATAGAGGCTTACATTGGATCCAAAATGTCCAAAAACCCCTATCTAGACTCTTCTTGATCTCCAAAAGGCCAAAAAATCATCAAGTTATGACTCTCCCAAGTTTTTTGTTGTTATCCATCCTACAAACTAGATAAGACTGCAAACACAGCAGAAATTACGACTTGAAATCCAATTAGGAGGTGACAATATCACCCACCAAAGGTGAACATTGTTGGATAGTTAGTTTTTCCAATAACTCCCATGAGCACTAAAATGTGGCCGCATGGTCCATATTACTAAGGGATGGGCCAATGACCTGCCCCTGCCAGCTTAGGCCCCTTTCCCGTTAGGATGTTGGTCACATAGAAGTTAATGTGGCCAAGGGTCAGGGCTAACCGCCTGCCCCCACTGCTAGACCTCCTAATGGTGGTCACATTGAGCACCGAGAACTGAGGGGCAATGCTACCCACTCGGACCCTCTAGTGTAACTCCTTCGCTTTGGTTTCATGAGTAGTAATGGAACTTGGGGAAAGGGCTTATATTCTACCCCCTCTACTAAGCACCTCAACTCCTTAGTGATCATTTCTGTGGGAGGTCTCGTGACCAAGGGCTGGGTCTGGTCCCCAATCCCTCCTCCAACTACACTTGTTGATGGTCTCGTGGGAGTAAACATGACCAAGGGCTAGGGCTTAATGCTTAGCCTTCTCTACCAAGTGCCCTTTCCACTTGCTGATCGTCCTATGGACATACCCTATGACCAAGGGAAATTTTAAGAATGGAAAATTTTCTTGAAGTTTAAAAACATTGGCAAATCTCACTAATCCATAATATGCAAAGTATAAAATGTTTATTAATATATTTGTAAAATTATTCAAATTTATAATGATTTTATATATAGTCTCTGTATAATGTTGGCAATTTTTAAGGTAAAATAATTTTATATTCTAAAATTTGGGTGAATCGTCTTTTATAAAAATTGGAAATTGGTGAATCTTTTTTGTGGAACAATCATGGAAACTTAGCCTACTTGGTGAACATTAGCCCCTAAAATTTTCCATGCCTATGACCAGGGTCTAGTCCCCACTCTTCTGATTTGATGCTAGGCATTGTGGTCATATGCTCAGTGGCATGACTAAAGGGTCGAGGCTCACCACCCGACCGCTCCTCCCAACGCATAAAACCATATTACTTCAAATATAACCCAAGGTGTATAGGGGTTAGGAAACATTGCGTGGGCAACACAGTAAAGCTTGGAGTTTCTATGTGGTAGGTCATGTGATCAATTCCCACCGAGGCCTTTGAGCCTTCAAACACAATTTTAACCAATGTGGAGGTGCCACGTGCAAACCTCCAATTAGGGCACCAAATCAACCACGAACCAATTAAACTGTGCCAATGCACACCTATACGAAGTCGACACTTTGTGAGCTACGATTGGTCCACTGTATGCCCAGTTGGTATGATGACATCATCATGACATCAGTAGTACGAACTACCTAATCAGCAACCCAGTAATCCAATCCTACAAATCTTTTAGATGTTGAGCCAAAATATCAGAACATCATAATTTTTTCATACGACATTAGACTTAGGTGAAAAGTTCCATTGGAAGCAGAGCGATTCAAATACTACGACTTGGCACCAGTTTCAAAAGATTCTGGGAACATTCATTTTTTAGAAAATTGATCTCCGGATCATACCTCCCCACTAGGAACTTTTGGCCTCCAAAATTTAGCTTCTCTTAGTAAACAAATTGAGGAAAAAACTCAAAACTTTCCCAAATTCAATCCTTAATGTTATATTTTCAATTGGTGCTTTCAAGCTCCAATGAAGGTACTCCACCTATCCTCTGAGTGAAGACCTTACCATCTTGTCAAGAATCGAGTCACAATTATTATCATCATGCCGAAACAAAAACATCGATGGATGGAATTTAAACATTCTCTCCCAAACCATCTTTCAAGGCTCAAACAACTCCATCTTGAAGTTCCCTTGTTGAAGACAAACTTGACTTTCCATCTTGGAAATCAAAAGCAACTCAATGCTTACCATGCATTGATTCAAACTTTTCTTTACTATCCTTAAGCTGAGCTTCTACACAAATGTACTATGGTTGCAATAATTCAATGACACATTTGGCTTTGTACACAAAAACATAGTCATTTCTTGTACAATCATTATCAAAGATTTCATTCACAACAATTTTCATCTTGATCAATTTTATCAGTGAGTACATGACGCAACTGTAGCCAAACTGGATGACAAACATTGTTCATCCCAAAAGTCCTCAAACATTTGGACTTATAAACAAGACAACAACATAACATGTCAAAGAAAAACATACTTGTTGAAAATAGTGATTATTCTTGTTAACTTTACAAAGTACCCAAAACAGGTAGTCACAACAAAAAGCATTTACAATTTACAAAGAAACAAACTATACAAATAGTCTACCCAATATTTTCCCCTCCTAGGCTTGTGGGTTCCCTTTATGAATCTATTATGCTTTGAAGTTTTCCTTGGGAACTATGCCAATCACATAGTTGACACCTATTGTGATCCTTGCATTGTTTTGCATAACCTCTTTATCCTTCTTGGGATGAAGTTTTGGATGTAGTTTCCAACATCTTTCATTCCCATGCCCATGCATGTTGCAATGGGTACAAAAGTATTGTCACTTGCCCACTGACAAGGAAGTCTTGAAATGCAAAGGATGTTCTTCATGCTTGATGCCAAGAATTTGTTCCATTCCTTTGACCATCACCTTGTGTTTCTCATAATCAGCCACACAGGTCAAATGCATCACAAAAAGTGAAAGGATACATGTCCCACAAATAATCAAGATTACCAACATTTGAAAAATTCCAATGACATTTATACATGTCCCTTGGTATGTAACTTTGACGATGTGGACTAGACAATGAAAAGAAAAGTCTTTTGAGGCATTCATCTCTCTTGGGGGACAAATTGACATTATCACTACCATCTAGGTGTGAGATATCAGCCTCTGATGATTTATTTTCCTCAAATAGTTTAAAACACTCTCCAAACTCTTTATGACCATATCCCAATTCTTGATATCTTGGTCTCTCTTTCACCATTATAGGATTAGTGATCCCTTGGCCATTGATTTGGAGGCCTCCTTCTTCATAACCCATTCGAGCTAGCATCTTCATACCAATGCCTTTTGTATGTTGTTCGAATGCTACAAAAGATGTGCTATTAACATAAATTGAAGGATTTGAACATGGGATGTTCATTGCCTCCTTGGAATTTTCTCCCATATTTTCTACTTGAAATGTTGGTAACGAATTAGAAGATGATTCAAGCCACCCAGTTTTACCAATAGGCATATAATGAGAATATTTTTGATGCTGACAAAATGCACATGTATCATTCTCCACATAGGGTCCACAACTAGTGTTTGGACCATGCCCACATATTGGCTTCACTTCGTAGGTATCCTTTGTTGTCATTAGAGTGAAACTATCACAACCTTATTCTACAAGCACATGCTGCAACTAAAGGCGCATATGCATGTTGGCTTAAGGGGGCCTAACCCAGGTTCAGAGTTGTTCGCACCAACCAACAGAACTTCCCAATGTGTGATCAATCCAGTGATGCACATCCCGTGCGATATTTCTTTATGATGCCTCCAGACGTCACACCAGTTTAGGAGTCCACACTATAGGACCATCAAGCCTCCCTATCCCTTGACTATTGGCCAATTTAGACAACCACTTGTGTATTTTGTCAGGGAAGAAACAGAATAACACGTGAGTCTCGTCTATGTACAAAAATTTCTGCAACCACTGCTCCTTGGACAATTTAGGGCTCCTGTTCTCTTGAGTCGTGAACGCGTACACATTTTGATCAATCCACTTGCCAATCTCTTTCTCTGTAGGAAACCATTTATCACAAATCTCTTAGATAGATCCTAGTCCTGGCAGTGAAACCATTTGTTGGCTTAAGGGGGCCTGACCCAAGTTCAAAGTTGTTTGCTCCAACCAACAAAACCCTAACTTCTCGCCCTTTTGCAACAACTTGCATAGCGCAGGCTACAGTATCACTCGAAGTAGCATTGGGGGATGATAGAACTAGGTTTTTGCATCCAGAGACAGCGTGATAACTGGTCTTAAGCCTTTGTAGCTCAGATTTGCCTTCACGCAGATCTGTAACCTTCTATGACCCGCCATTGCAGCTCTAAGGAAATGCCTTCTAGACCTTTGTGAAGGTCTGTGATCAAAATTTATAGACCTAAAGGAAGCCATCTATCCACTTTCGTGCACTACAAAGTAACCTTAGATATGCCTTCGCGCGGATCTACCCAATTCAACAGAAATCATAATAGATTCAACATTTATCTTCACGAAAACAGATAGTTACATAGTTCATGCATAAACATTAAATATTTAGTAGGTTTTCTCAACATTCACATATTATTTGAGAGAAAATATGTCATAGAGTGATAAAACATAACATGAATAGGAATAAGAATAATACTCATAAGCCAAATAATTGTCCCAAAAATAGTCTTTATTAAGCTCAGCATTCAATTTACGAACTTCTTCTACCCTGCGCACTCAGTTGTAGGGGTCCACACACTCAACTGCGAACTTACCAAGGCCTCATGCACACTCAGCTATAGGAGCCTTCCCCTTTCGCTTAAGTACAAGAAATAGAGCTTTCTTGCTTTAGCACATTCCCAAAACAATCTCTATCTTGACTTCATTACCACTTAGACTTGCTAGGACTCAACTATATATAGATTTTTCCTATAAAATACCATGATCTGTGGACCATGGGTGAGTCTCAAAAACTAACGTATCACTTATCCAAATGAGGGGCTAAAGCCCCTTTGACTACTAAACTACGTGCTCCACATCCACAGTTCGTAGAGAATTTACATTCTTTATAAACTATTACAAAATTCAATTGAACTAACCGCAAAATGGACCATGGCGACCCTATCCCAATAGGCCCCCAACAAAAATATGGTGACTCGCCCTTGAGTCACTCGGCTGATGCCTCGATCTTGTTATAGAGACAACCTTGTAACAGCCCTAGTGAAAATTCCATGTAAGAATATATAAATAACACAGATGACTGCAACACCTATTCCAAGTTAAATGTTGCGCAAGTCATCCAAGGGGATTTTCATTCAGTTGTTTATGGCTAAGGAAATTGGAAATGGTAATGGTTAAGGTATTAAAGAGGAAAAAAGGTATTTTGGCACATTTATTTATGAAAATAATAGAAACTAGGAGAAAATGAAGGTGAAAGGTCACAAGTTGCATGTGAAGAGGAAATTGAAGGAAAATAATGGAAAATGAAGAAAATAGAGGCATCATTAATAAAAGGCTTCCGAAGATCAGTGGTGAAGACTTGGTCAGTTTAGCTTTGGAACTCTCTCATTATTCTCTATCTCTCTCATACTCTTGGATACTTAGATTTTTCTTGGAGCACTCTTGGAGGGTGTGCTGGTGATTGTGGGTTTACTTTCATTGCTTTGTTTTTGTTGGTTCTCCTACTTCCTTAGCTTGGGTTGATTTATTAGTCCTGGAATTCCTGGTTGAACAAACATTCTAGAAGCCCTATAATAGCTTGGGTTGAGTTGCTAGTCTTGGAAACTCTGGTTGGACAAATTCTGTAGAAGCCCTTGGTGGGTTGAGTTACTAGTCTTGGAAGCCTTGGTTGGAAAAATGCTCTAGAAGCGCTGTATAAGCTATGGGTTGATTTGCTAGTTGTGGAAGCCATGGTTGGACAAACACTCTTGAAGACCTGGAAGGCTTGGATGGAGACCAATCTGGTGATGTTTTTTTGTGATGTGTGACTACGAGGTGGAATCATTGTTTGATGGGTTAAGGTGGGTGGCCTCTGGAAGCCCTAGATGAGTTTTGATTGATGTGTTCTTTGATATCCCACATTCATGCTTGGAATATGGCATGGGGGTGATTGGCTAAAGAGAGACTTGGCTCAGCCAATCTATGGTCGGGTGGAATGTGGTAGTCCCATCACTAGTTGTTTTATTGCATTAATTAATGAAAAATTCATTCCCTTGATTTTCATGTGAAAATGTATTGATGTATATATGGATTTTGATGGCTGATATGTTTATTGTATTTATGTTCCTATTATGTTTTTTTATATGCAAATTTACACCATAGGTTGTTACACACCTAACTCGACCTGTAATGTTTCGATATCAACACATCTCTGCACCGCTGACTGTTGCACTTCTTCTACTAGCTTCTCTATTGTCGACCCTTATAATGCTAAGCGCATCATTCTCTGTATCTGTTGTAGTGTCTTTAACTTTTCCTGAAGCAATAGAGTAAGCTAACAAGCTTCCTCTATCCATGGTTGTAATCTGGCCTTAAGAAGGGAATTTTTCCTTTCTAGCTCTTTTGTCTGTGATTGCAGCTGCTTGCCTTCCTACAATAGTGTGAGGCATTGAGCTGGCACAAAGATGTGCACAATCGCTCAGACTACATCATACTTGCACTGTCTCCCTGATATCTGTGTTAAGAATCTGCAAGTTCGGGTCCTCTTGGAATTTTTTCCATAACTCCATGGATTTATCAAACATCATCGCACAATCTGTGACTGTTGTATCCAGTGTACCCATGTTTTCCCTTATAGTTTCTCCGCATTGCTCTTGGACCTCTAGCGGAGTGGTTGGCTACAAATTTAACTGAGGATCTAATATATTCATCTAAAAATCAAATGTAACTTTACCTATCTCATCCTTCCATGCGCGGACTGCAGCAACCAATTTTATGATTTTTTCTGTAGCTGTGGTATCCTCTAGGATGTTCAACTTTGGAACTGACTTGCATGCCTACTCTATTATTGTCTCCAGGCTGTGACTTCATGCTTGCAGCTCCTTTTATTTCAGTACTTGATCTTTCTCCACGAAAATCTTCTCATTGTTGTCTTTGAACTCACTGATGAGTGCAAGGGCACATTTCTTTCTAATCCTCTGCTTGTCTGGAACTCCCTGATGTATTGCATGGAGGTTTTGAAGTGGTAGCGCGGCCAAGTTCACCCCCATATCTTTAACAATGCTTAATACAGTGGGTCTTCCAGTGATCCTGCAATAACAGACCCTTCTGGTAAATGTATGACTCTAAGGTCCAAAGTTTGTTCCAACTCTACTTCTGTCCCAATCCCTTGCACGAGGCTTGCTTGCACCCCTCTCTCTTTCCCAATGCTCACCTAAATCCTATTAGTCTCAATCTACAGCTCACGCAAATCCTTCTGGACACTCACTAGCATTTGCATATATTGTTGTTCAAACTACTGCCACAACTCTATTATGGTATCTCTTTCCTTGTCTCCGATCTGATCGAGATCCCCTTCTGTGAGGACCATCAAGTTGATGCATGTCTGCTTGTCTGATTTATGTTACTTTCATCACCAAATAGATGTCTCCTTTCCGCACTTCTTCAATGTGAAGGGAGTGCTATGCTCCTCTCCACAGCCTCGGCCATGTCCTGATAGTTCCTTCTCATTTGTATGATGGGAAGCCGATTCTTTGACTTCCTCTGTACCAGTTCATTCCACCTTAGCACGCTCCTTAGCAGCATGCTCTTTTTCCATAGTTGCCTTGTCAGCAACTTATTTCTTCTTTTTCTCAACCATGTCTTGCACTACCTTCTGTGCTGCTTCTCTATGTTTTTACACTGTGGTCAACTATGCATCAGAGCTCTCAGCACCCTTACTAGTACCAGCACCAAGTTTTGTGGGTTCGTGCCACTCCACTCACCAACTCCCCATGATCTCCTACATGTCTATCACTAATACTAGGTATGAAAACTTGTTACATGTGAGCTTAGGGTCCTTCCACACCCTAATTGATACATTGTGGAAAACCGAATTAAACTCTGTGAAGGCCTTTAATTGCTCGTACAAGGTTGGGGACAACCTTGGCCACTGACTGATAACTATCCTAAGGTCAATCTCAATCAATATCAAGAAAATATTTGACTCCTTGATCCTCTTTGGCTCCTTTTTTGACCACAGCAATGCAAACTTTGCGGCCTCTGGTAAATCTTCTGGTTGTGAGGGAAACTAATTGTCCTCCAGTAATCTCTATGCTACTAAGAAAATTGACAACAAATCCATGCATAATGAAAAAGTTCATTGTCCTCCTAAGCTTCGTGGTAGTTCATGAGGAACTCCTTACAAAATACTTTGCCCAGTTATATTGCACTCCCTTCGCGCATTGGGTAGCCAAGGAGACTACAAGTGCCAGAACTTAATTTGCGCAACGTTTCCTCATGGTTTTTCCTCCAAGTATTTGGGAGGAAAACTGAACCCCCTGGTCCTAAATAGAGCAGATAGAGTAAACATGTGACTTCTTTATGAGACCATATTATGCCTTCATCTTTTCTTTCAATTCCTTTTCTCCACTTTTACCTTCAAACACCTTGGCGAGGTCTGCCCCTTTGTAGGACAGCTTTGTTACCATATGAATGAGAATATCGGTGATTGGGATGGGTTCCCCCAGCCATAGGCACCCATCATACACCAGTGCGAGCAGCTGGTGCACACACACCATGTTGATTATTTGTCTATGAAAATGTGGTACGCAGAGCATGTGCAGCAACCTAGCCTGCTCAACACCTCTAACCCACTTCATGGGTTCCAACCGCATAACCCCAGTTTCTTCGTCATACATTTTCATCATGTACTTGTGGGTAACCAAATGAGGTAATTTCTCATGGTCCAAGAAATCCCAATCCTCCATCTTCAGTAATAGAATGTGTGCTAAGGTTGTGCCTTCAAATTCCACTTGTTTGCGTAATAGGGGTGTCAAGATTGTAAACTTCATGGAATCAGGATCTTTGGTGACTTTGGCCTTTCCCTTCTGCAAAGTGATATACTCCAGGAGCCTTGTGATAGGCTTTCTCTCCTCATCATCCAATTCATCCATGCCTTGGAATTTGCCTTCTTCCAAATCCACAGCTTTCTCCGGCTCCTGACCCTTCTTCTCCTTTTGTCGAACCTTCGGATTCTTCCTCAGTGAATGTCTCATTGGCATAGGTTTCTTTTTCTTCTCGTTTGTAGTGGATTGCTTCAACCTAGGTGACTTCAGCACCATAGGAACAATGAGCATGGATTCCATGCTCGATATTTCAGGTGCTACCACATCAGAGACGACAGCTTCAGAACTCACAACTTATGAAGGATTTTTGGCAGTCATTTATTCTAAGAACAGTCCACAGGTTGTTGCAGACTAGCATGCCCATTTTATAGGGAGTTTTCAATTCAAATCTGACCATTCCCACTAGTTTCGGATCATAAATGCATCTTTGGCGAGATATATTAAAAGATTTCCGCCATAAATGGTGCCTCCCCCTCCCCTTAATGGAATTTCTACCATCAAATCATCAATAATAACTCCAAAGGATACTTTTGGACCCATCTGCATGGCACCATCCTCCATGGCATAGCTCATCCAACACAACTTCACCTGTTATAGTCCTGTCTTCCGTCACACAGTCTACCTTCTACGTTTTTCTCCTCGACAGGCGGTGTAGTTTATAGTCCTACAATCCATCGCAACTGCCTAGATTACTAAGATTATCCTGCTAGCATATATTCATTGCGCAAGGGTAGGATCCCTTGTGTACAAATTCAGCCTACTTCCATTCACTTTTCCAGGGAATGGTTCCCCATTCAGCTTCGCAAGATGAGCTGCACCACCATCTATGATCTCCTTAACAACATAAGGCCCCAACTAGTGCATTTGACATTTCCCTATAAATTTTGCAAACTTGCTATCATATAACAACACTAAATCATCGATCTTAAAAGTGCACAACTTAATATGCCTATCGTGCCACACTTTCTGACATTCCTCTTGAGCTTGTTGGTGAAATTTTGTAAAAAAGTGGTCTTCTTCTAACTCCATGATCTGCACAAGTCATTCCTCCAAGGTCTCTCAATCTTCCATCTCTGTCAAAGCTGCAATACGTAAGCTTGGCACAATATACTCCATAGACATCATTGCTTCAATTCCATAGACCAACCTAAATGGTGTTTGACCTATCAACTTCTTGCAGGTTGTCCTATATGCCCATAACACTGCTGGTACGTGTATATCCCAGTCATTCCTCTATGCGTTGCAAACTTTCCTCAGCACATTCTCCAAAATTTTCTTAAATGATCCCACCATTCCATTCATCTGTGGGTGATAGGGCGTGTTTTTTTGATGATATATCTAGAATTATTCAAGCATCCCTTTGATCGTTTCAGTCAAGAAATGTGTACCCCTATCACTCATTAATATCTTAGGGCATCCAAACCATATTAAGACATATTCAAACAAAAACTTTGTAGCAGTGGCAGATGTACAATCCTTCACTAGATGCACTTCCGCCCATCTAGTTAAATACTCAATTGCAGTAATGATATATTACGCACCCATATTCTTACCTAGTGGTTTTATTGGACC
Source organism: Pinus taeda (assembly GCA_000404065.3). Classification (NCBI taxonomy): domain Eukaryota; kingdom Viridiplantae; phylum Streptophyta; class Pinopsida; order Pinales; family Pinaceae; genus Pinus; species Pinus taeda. The sequence goes on along the minus strand of APFE030905447.1, from coordinate 163,051 downwards.
TATGAAGTCAATGGCCCATTGAGAAAATACCTACAATGAAACCCGAGGATTTAAAGGAAACTTATCCCTTCGTGAAGGCTTCCCCTTCCTTTGGCAAGCATCACATGCCTTACAGTATGCCTTAGAATCCTGGTTTAATGTTGGCCACCATAACCCAACCCGTAAAATATTCTACGCGATTCCTTTTCCTGTGTAGTGACCTCTTACCACTCCTCCATGTGCTTCAACGAGGATACTTATGTTCAAACTCTGGAACATACCTTCGCAATATTTCATTAGTTCCCATCTTATACAAGTGACTCACAATCACCAAAAAATCCACAGCGTGGACTACTAACTCCTTCTTTTGCTGAGTAGAATAGCCTTCCAAAGTTGTTCCCATTGTTAAAAATGGAATGATATCTGCAAAATGGTCATCTGTGACACACACCACAAAGAGTTTCACATCCAATAGTTTGTCCTCCAAACTACTTGGTTCTTCGCTCATTTCAATACTTGACAGATGGTCTGGTCCTACATTTAGCCTTCCAGGCTTCACAATTACTTCAAAGTCATATTCTTGAAACAACAACAACCATCAGCATATCTTCCCCCCCAGCACAGGCTTATTGACTAGTTATCTCAATGTAGATTGATATGTACACATTTTAAAATGTCCATCCAACAAATAATGTCTAAACGTTTGCAGTGCATAGACCATCGCTAGCCCTTCGCTCTCTGAATGGAGTAATTCTTCTCAACCTTGGATAACTTTTTGATCATGAAGGCTATCAAATGATCAATCTCTCCTTCATCTGTCTATGTTAATACTTCTCCTAGCATAATGTGAGAGGAATCTACATGCACATGGAATTCCTTCTTCCAGTCCAGAAACACCAAAATAGGCACAGTCACCATCTTTTCCTTCAAGACACCCAAACTGCGCTGGCAGTCTTCATCCTAGTGAAACATCACATATTTATTCAATAATTTCCCCATTCGCGCAATTATCTGAGCATATGCCTTGAAAAACTTCCTATAATACCCAGTGTAACCCAATGTCATGCACAGTTGTTTCACATTCCTAGGATCTTCCAAATTCACAGTTACAGTGATCTTCACAGGGTCCACCATCAATCCCTGCTTACATACAACATGGTCAAGAAAAATCCCAAAGGGCACATAGAATATGCACTTCTTCAAGATCAGTGTAATCTAATACCTTCGACATGTATCTAGCATGAGGTGCAGACTCACAACCTGGTGCTTCACCAATCCAAACACAGTCCAATCATCAAAATACACCTCCAAGAATTTATGTATAAATTCCTTGAATGCCACAATTACTACTCAAGAGGAAATTGCAAGTGTGTTCTTTAATCTGAATGCAATTATTGTATATTGAAAGCAACCCCATTTAGTCACGAAGGTTGTTTTGCTTTGATCTTCAACGCAATCTTCATTTGATGATATCCTACAAAACCATCAGTAAATGAATGCGCCTCATGTACGCCAACATTTTCTAACACTTCATCAGTAAATGGTGTTGGAAATAGATCATGCACACATGCATCATTTAACTTTCTCAGATCCATGCGTATATGGATTTCACATTTCTATTTCTTTTGTTAGACCACCAATGGGCTTACCTAATCTGATTCCTCTACTAGTTCAATAATACTGGCATCTAACATCTTATCCAATTCTTGGTGCACCGTTTCCATATACTTTGGATTTAGTCGATAAGGCCTCTACTTAAGAGGCTTTGCATCTGGCTTCAGCGTAATCTTCATAACATCTAAGTCTCTGATGATCCCTTTCAAATATGAAAACTTCGTTGGGAATAAATCCTGGTACTCATTCAGCAGCTCAACTACCTTATCAACCGTATCTTCATCCCAATAGTCACCTATCTTTGTGAACTTAGGCTATGCTTCAGATCTAATGTTTACTTGTTGAGTTTTCAAAGGTTTTGATATATCCAAGTTCACCACCTTCACTCCTTCAACTTCGCATTGTCCTTCTATCTCTAGAATGGTAATATTTTGTGGGTCTTATTCTTCTTCTTCAACAATCACATTGTAACACTCCAGCGCATGGCGC